>JAXRKP010000562.1:10000-22500 GCA_037039925.1 Doris montereyensis
CACAAACTTTTGTTTCTATTTCAATTTCAGCGAGAAATCTTGAGAACTTCATGAGGTCTTTTCTTCTCAATCAAAGCACCCTTGTCTAAAAAAAACACTTTTATTTCTCACTTTTACTGAGGGCGGGGGGGGGGGGGGGGGGGGGGGGGGGCACTCATAAAAATAAAAATGATCAACAGGTAGTAGTTATCACTGTAGACACTTACATGAGAATCTTGTCTAAATGAAAACGTTCTTTTGCTTCCATAGCCAGTAGTGGCAATCGGTAGAGTTGTTAGTACATGTACTCATAATGTGGATTCATAATGGTAACCACATTGGTTTGAATCACTGGCTTCCCAAGGATCTTTTCAAAAGTAGGACCTACCAGCATCACTTGACAACCGCCCACACTTTTGATGAAAATGAAATGGACACAGACACATATATACAATGTGGGTTTTTTTATTAATTGAAATTCAAAGCAATGAACAAGAAGAAAAAAGTTTGAATATGAAAACTGGCAGAATTATCAATGGCCTTTACATAAAAGTTGAAAATCCAATGCTATTGAATTTGAAATCAAATCTCAAAACAATAAACATAATGAATAATGAATAATCTGCTTATAATTATAAAAATATTTAGAAAAAGAGAAGAAAATTGTTACATCTAAATTCCCAAAAAGTATTTAAACATGGAAATGTAAAAGATTTAAATAATTCAGCATGTTACATGTACTTTGTTACTGGTCAGACAAATGTAAAATGAAGAATTGAACAATATGAAAATGAAAACTCAATTACATTATAAATGAACAAGTAGAAATTCACCCCATCCACCACAATGTTATGCTGTGATCTCAGTGTGAATTAAGAGGATTAAACAGCAAGATGGCAGATAAAAGAAAGAGTAAAAGTGAAAGGAAAGAAGTAGGACCTACCAAGACCGCCCACAACTCAATTGCAGCTTTGCCTCCATTATGAATTACTACAATGTTTCTCAGTTTTCCTTTCACTTTCACATTTTACACACTTTCACCAGTTGTGTATTTGCTTCTGTGAGACAAAAGTCATGTAGCGTACAAAGTACAAGATTCAACAAATTAGAAAAAAAAACAACAAAAAATGTTGAAACAAAACACACAAAAAACAATAAAATGAAAATCATGACAACTGTGAATGCATCTACTTTTCTTCGAAATCTTTTTCTTGAATGACAAAACATGTATTATTATATTAGATATAGTTAGAGATAGAGAAATGAGAGAGAGAGAGAGAGAGAGAGAGAGAGAGAGAGAGAGAGAGAGAGAGAGAGAGAGAGAGAGAGAGAGAGAGAGAGAGAGAGAGAGACAGAGAGAGAGAGAGAGAGAGACAGACAGACAGACAGACAAACAGACAGACAGACAGACCGACAGACAGAAACAGAAACAAAGATACAGGGTACTAGTACTAGCATTTCTTTAATTTGTAGGGATATATATATATCTCGCCAAATACAAAATTGTCATTTTTTCTATAATATGAACATGTGTATTTGTGCATATAAAAATATGAATGACATGTTTGCAATATGTTTAATTGTATAAATGAAACCTACACACCAAAGCCAAAGCTTTCCATCCCATGTAGAATTTTTCAAGAGCACAAAGCTAAACTAAAAACAAAAAGTGAGAAAAACAATGACAACTACAAATTGAAAGACGAAAAGGGGGAAAAGTTGATCTCGATTCAAATGACATACACATTACATATAGGCCTACTGAAGAGTGCTAGTTTTAACAGGATATCTTAGGCCGCCTTGAGATAGGGCTTCACTTTTCACCCTTCATTTTCTTGATGGTTTACATTGATGACTCACTTTTCACCCTTCATTTTCTTGATGGTTTACATTGATGACTTACTTTTCACCCTTCATTTTCTTGATGGTTTACATTGATGACTCACTTTTCACCCTTCATTTTCTTGATGGTTTACATTGATGACTCACTTTTCACTCTTCATTTTCTTGATGGTTTACATTGATGACTCACTTTTCACTCTTCATTTTCTTGATGGTTTTTACATTGATGACTCACTTTTCACTCTTCATTTTCTTGATGGTTTACATTGATGACTCACTTTTCACTCTTCATTTTCTTGATGGTTTACATTGATGACTCACTTTTCACTCTTCATTTTCTTGATGGTTTACATTGATGACTCACTTTTCACCCTTCATTTTCTTGATGGTTTACATTGATGACTCACTTTTCACTCTTCATTTTCTTGATGGTTTACATTGATGACTCACTTTTCACTCTTCATTTTCTTGATGGTTTACATTGATGACTCACTTTTCACTCTTCATTTTCTTGATCGTTGGGGTTTTCCCAACACATATACACATGGTCTAACTTTTCTCAGGTCAGCACCATATAAAATAATATGAACGTTTTTATTCCTACCCTAACAAAAGAAAAAAGACCAGACGTGGAATTTCCCCTTTTTTTTTTTAAGGAAGGGTTTGATACAACTTATATATTTCCTCTTTCACTTTACTTTTTATTCATTGCTCTGCCAACTCCTGTTTCAAGATAAAATGTCTTTAATTAACGACGAACACCTTATTTTGGAAGTTGAATCTAGACCAGCCATTAACGACAAACACCTTATTTTGGAAGTTGAATCTAGACCAGCCATTAATAAACACCTTATTTTGGAAGTTGAATCTAGACCAGCCATTAATATCTTATTTTGGGAGTTCAATGACCAGCCATTAACGACAAACACCTTATTTTGGAAGTTCAATCTAGACCAGCCATTAACGACAGGCCGACAAAAATCATTGCAATCAACGCCACCATAACCATAGAGCTAGTTTCTGTCTCCTTGACAGCGCAATTGTTTTTAGACTTTTGTGCTGTGCAAGTCAGTTCCTGCGCAAGTCTGCGCGACGACTCAAATTCAAAATACACCCAGTGTGTATGCTATAACTGCAGCCTAGGAGTGTCTTTGCAATCGCACTTGCATATGACCTGCTTCCCTTGTTACCGGGATTTCCAATTATTTATTTAAACTTAAAAACTTAATAATCATATAGTATTTAGTATCAACCCAAACTAGAATTTAATAAGAAAGTCGATTCTGAACTCAGATTTTGACTTTGAGACAAAAAATGTGTTTGAAATAAAAGGAGCCATGCCCCCATTTCTCTTCATTCCAAATCCACACTAGAAATGAGCAAGTTCATTAATTGTTGTCAGCAGGGCTACTCAATTATTCATCGATGAAGAGTGAAGAATGAATCTCTATCTACAGGTCCTTCTTTTCTTCTATATTGGCATTTTCATTTCCTTTGTGAAGAATGATGAATAAAGAATGAATAATGAAAAGTGAAAAATGAAGCCCTATCTAAAGGCGGCCATATGTAATGCAACATTTGCGTACGAAATAAGAAATATAATACACGACAGGGAAAGAACCATTGTAAATCATGAAAAATGCAGTTTGGAATTAGAGATGAAGTTTGCCCGCAAACCTTTAACTACCTTGAAGTCATTTCATTCATTCATCTCATGGAAACAATCCTTTCTCTTGAGATAATCTTTGCCTTTGGGTACGATACATTGTATTAGTATTACTCCAGCTGAGACTGAGAGAGGGAGCAATGAAAATGAAAGACAGAAAGGACATTGGAATTTCCATTAGAATAAAAGCAGTATGGTTTTCTTCTTTTCTTCCCATGAAATTTACCACATCCACCATCTGCAGTGATCTCAGGGTGAATTAAGAGGAAACAGCCAGATAAAGAGAAGCGAAAGAGTCAAAGGAAAGAAGTAGAACCTACCACTACTAGCAACACCCGCCAAACATTCACATCAGGATGTACATGTAGCAGGTTTGGAAAACACAGGCAAATATTTTCAGGACCAACAGCTCTTGATAAGAAGTCTAGGCCTCAAAATCAAAATCTTCACTCAATCTTTCAATGCATATATGACATGCACACATGTATTACCATCACTGATATAATCATGGCTGAATTCTTACAAATACAGTAAAGCAAAACAACAGACCAAGAAATATGTATTAAACCTGTCACTGTCACCTATAGAAATGCTACCCTAGAAAAAGAGATAGAAATGAATGTACTGAAACTGTCACCTATAGATATGCTACCCAAGAAATAGAGATAGAAATGAATGTATTGAACCTGTCACTGTCACCTATAGAAATGCTACCTTAGAAAGAGACATAGAATAGAATGTATTGAGAAAATGAATGAAAAATGAATACATAATGCATGTGTTTAATGTAACGCAATGGAAATGTGCCATAGGGACACTAAAGTTTAATCTTATCTTATATGTGTTATGTATATATATATATATATACATATACATAGGCCTACATACATGTATGTATAACATACACATTCTTTCGCAATCACATAGATCTACATACACATATTATATCGTTTGTTTAAACCATCACGTACCGGACAAAATTTATAATAACAAAATATGTGAACATTTTCATATACATTAGTGGAAACATTTCCTGATAAGGAATAACATATACATCATAAATTCACGCAAAAATTAAGCCTGATGCATTTATGATGACAATATTACATTCTTTTCGTTTTTGACTTTCTCACTAAAGCAAAGAAGGCCAACAGTTTTGAAACCTCAAAGTCAAAATAACAGCAACATCAATCCTAACAGAAACAATTCCATTTGCACATCATGTACACACAACATGCTTGCTTTCATGCAATTATCTCCTTTATGCTGATGCCTGTGAAAAGAGAAGAAGTTGTCGTTTGTTCCACATTATTATTATAAAGGTCAGCTCTTCTATAGCAAAACAAAACTAAATTTCACAAGGAAACGAATTCATTTGTTTTGTTGCTTCAACTTCAATGGAATTTACTCCATCCACAACATGCAGTGATCTCACTAATCTCAGCTTGAATTAAGAGGAAACACCAGATGAAAAATGCCTGAAACTACTGAAAGAGAGAAAGGACAGAAGTTGGGCCCCAACAGTAACGCTTACCAACCACAAGAAAATGAAAGAAAGAAAAAAATTGTAACAGTTGTGACACTAGGAACAGTCTGTGGCAAGGAAACCTAGAGAAGCAAACATCCAGAGCACCAGAACCCAGAGCACCAGAAACCTAGAGAAGCAAACATCCAGAGCACCAGAACCCAGAGCACCAGAAACCTAGAGAAGCAAACATCCAGAGCACCAGAACCCAGAGCACCAGAAACCTAGAGAAGCAGACATCCAGAGCACCAGAACCCAGAGCACCAGAAACCTAGAGAAGCAGACATCCAGAGCACCAGAACCCAGAGCACCAGAAACCTAGAGAAGCAGACATCCAGAGCACCAGAACCCAGAGCACCAGAAACCTAGAGAAGCAGACATCCAGAGCACCAGAACCCAGAGCACCAGAAACCTAGAGAAGCAGACATCCAGAGCACCAGAACCCAGAGCACCAGAAACCTAGAGAAGCAGACATCCAGAGCACCAGAACCCAGAGCACCAGAAACCTAGAGAAGCAGACATCCAGAGCACCAGAAACCCAGAGCACCATTCAAATGAACTAGTACAGATGTTCAACATAACATTTACAATACAGTGTGGGTACATTTCAAGGTCAGAGCAAAAAGTAAAAATAGAAATTACAAAACAGCCAGCTGATAAAATGAAAAGATATATATTAAATATATATATATATATATATATATATATATGTCGTGTAAATATATAAAAATAATCATTTCCATTTAATATTTATACAAATATATAGACTTATTGTAAACATTGCATATATCAAAAGAAAACTTAAAAGGATAAATACATTTATACTGAAAGCTTGTTGAAAAACTATTAAATTACACGCTCCTGGATGCATTATTAATACGTTGCCCTTTGATGAACAAGTTTCCTGTGTAAATCATGCAACACATGCATTGAAATGGTGTAAGCAGACACTTCAAGCTGTGAAATTTACTGACTGAATTAGAATGTAACGTTTTTGAATATAATTTAATTCTACATTTAATTAATTCACAACACAACTGAAATAGACTGCATTTCACTGATTAGATCGGAATGGTGACATGCTATGGTATACTGTGATTTCACGCTACACCGAGTTTTAAAAAAAGAGACAAATATCACACATTCATCTTTCTGATTCCCTTGACGTGAAATTTTATACAAAATCACAAATAATATACTTAATGATCAAAACAAATGTATAAAATATAATTATAAGAATATATTTTTAAAAACAGGGTACTGTCCAGAATACAAAAATATATATAGGAGCCACAAAGGAAAGTATATATGGCGATTGAGGTGTTTTAATCCTTAGTAACACAATGCATATATATATGAGTATGGACTACACACACTTATAACACACACACACACATGACAACCATTACACAGTGTGATGTCATTCAAAAGAAACAACAAATGTAAGGTGACCTGTGACAGGACCCTACTTTCTGATACAGAGTTAAACCTGGAACTTGAAACACCACATGCTTCAAACATTGTTTATTCTGGTTCCTTTAGTGGAGTCATGACCTTTTGACATTAAACGTTAAAAAAAAACACCCAGGAGTACATCTACAAAATTAAAGATAATATGTGTGTGATCTGAGGGGCTTAGTGGTTAAGTTGCCTGACTTGGGATCATGAGGTCCTGGGTTCAAATTCTTGCAATGGCTAAATTTGACGTTATGTTCTTACGAGTAAAGATATTTCACTAGGTTAACACGCATTTTCACCACCCAGCCCAGTTGCAAATGGGTACCAGCAACAGCATGGGAGTAAAAACCTGCAATGGGCTAGCGTCCTGTCAAGGAAGTGATCATTCAAACCTGTTCCACTTCATTCTATAGAACCTGGGATAAGCTCTGGCTCTATGGGTCATAAGGTCATTAAAGAAACGTTACTACATTGAACTACATCAACTGTAAAAAAAGATTTGACATTTAAATGTTTATTATTTAAAATAAGATAAAACTAAATTTTCTCTCAAATCAAATCGCAGCAAATGTAGGTAGATGAAAGCAGTGGTTAATAAAAATGAAAACTAGTCATGCATCCATGAACATTGATAGTTGATATTTCAATTTCAGCACTTTTTGATTTTATACAAATCAAACGGTTTATTGTTTTTTTCTGTTTTAAATGGCTTCTTGATCATGAGAATAAGTCCGATTCTTATTACCATTCTTTCATCTTGACCATAGTAGTTGTTGTTTTTTTCCAAAGCTAGACACTAAATTGTTACACTGCTATTACTTGAGGGTTCACGACAAAAGTATGAAACCAGAAAAAACATTTATAATTATTGTAGATAGATTAACAACAGACAATATCACAAAATATGTGATCTGGAGTTTAACTTAAAGTAAAGGCAAAATTAAGTTCTAAAAAACCCCCAAATGTAATTACATTCACACTTCGCTATAATGCCTTCCATTAAACTGCCATTTTCGCTTACCGTCAGCTTTTACTGTTCTACAGATCAGACAATACAAAAATTTTAACTCATTATAACGTCATTCGCCAATGATTTGGCGTTAACAATCCTTAATACCTCTTTGTTATCATTTACCCAGTGTACAACACACCCCTGCCCCTTTCCCTGAAGTGATGCAAGCAGATGGAATCTAGTTTGGCTTGGTCAAGGATCACAAAGTCAAGTACACGCATAAAAGCATCAATGCAACCCTGTGTGTCATTGTCATGCTTCATCCCCACGCACCATTCACCATCCTCCCTCACTTAACATAATCCTGGGTAATAAATGGAACCCACATAGATGTGAAGTGTGTTATCAGGTCCTACTACTACTACTATGATTACTTCATTGTATTACATTTAGCCTCTTGTGAATGTGGGCCTACATTGTACTGTTAAACTTAACATTTTCCTGGTTTTACATCAAACTTGATTTTTTATCTCTCTAACTTATGATTGATAATGCTGAGGATGTTTTCATTATAATGTCTATAACGTCAAGTTACCAATGGCACAACAGTTGGTGGAATAAATAGGTTTGTGTGTATACATCCTGAAAGTTGCCTTAAAAAACATAAATTATAATTATTTTACATTTCAAAGATATTTTCTGCTCTTAATTCAATAATTGCATCATTACTCTTTCTTTAAGTCTGAAAAGTCTTGCCATATAAAATTTGGCACCAAACTAGTGACATGCCATGCGGTCATTGCAGGGGGGAGGTTGTTATGATTTACACCAAACTGCTTCTGCTTGCATTGCATTCGATTATAATTTAAATAATATATATAATACAAGAAAAATTTCAACTTTATTTCACATTTGAGGTAAAGGACACGAAATCGAATCAGGACCACAATTTGGATACAGCTGAAGATTTGGGTTATCTAGATCCCCTCTGTTCTTATGATTGTTCTGGTTAAGGTCAGTTGACAGGGTGGGCCAGCCGTTCTCACACATGCGCATCGTGGGTTGCTACTGCCGGCCTTGTAGTACATTCTTGGCACACCTTCCCAATCTCTCTTAATCCCACCACTCAAAGTGGAGCACCAAATGCGCCCTCCTCTGTCTTTACTCCATTCTGAGTTACAAGGAGGAAATAACTCTCTGTCTGATTCTAATAACTCTTGTTCACGTTTCGCTGTTTTTAACTTGTTCTTATAAACATGTAGCATGGGTAACTCCTCACCAATTTTATTATAAAAGAGCCTTCAACAACTCCTACGAATTTGTAATCCTTCTGATAAAAGGACTTCCAGCCTTCAAGACTCAAAATCTGTGAAGTTGTAAATTCAGCAATGTCATCAACTAGGCCTTCCTCATTGAATTCCCCCGTGACAAATCCTTTAGAACCGTCAATTCCAGCAAAGAATTCATATCCCCCTCCAGGTCCATAGTGTTTTTACCCCTTGTAACATCGTAAACATTACCTACGATGGCTAAATAAACTTTTCCTCCTTCATGGCCTTTGTATTGTGATAGTTCATCTTTCGTAAGAACTCGAAAAGGGGCATCATTTGAATCAGTCGATCTACTGTTACCTTTCCAGATGTTAAGAATGAAATCCTTCACGGCTAATTTTGTCGGATTCATGCATTCAAAGCTAAGTAATACAGCCAAAGCAATGACTAAAACAGAAACAAACGGGATGATTTTATTCATATTGTTCTCACGTCCCAGTTCCAAGGAAAATCTGAAGTCAAGTTTTGTCTGGCGAATTGTGAAAACGAAAGTCGGTGTCGTGAACAGGAAGTCAGGAAGTGATGATATGGAGTTCATTTGCATTGAAAGATAAGGAATGTAGAATGTTGTCCTTTTTGCGGAAAGTCTGAAAAACGAGCTGTCGAAGTAAACGCCGCTGACAGCAAACCAGGAAACGGGGAAGAAAGTTGGAAGTTTGACGCTTGTATTGTTATCTACTTGATCTAGAATAAAGTTCTTTATCAAGAATACGGCTTAAAGAGAATATTTATTTCACGATGAACAACTGTATTAGAAGGTTTACTGTGAGTCTCCTGCTTCTTTTTTTGTGATATCATGTCTCGATGTGGTTGACGGTGATCAGAAAAAATCTCCCCAGTCACACACTAGTAAAAGTAAAACTAGTAAGAATATAGAAGGTGATCGTAAAGATGATACAAAGCCAGGAATTGATGAGAAAACTGAGGAAGAAAAGGAAAGAGAAGAGTGGTTGCATAAAATGTTGCCTAAGGAAGTCATTGTTATCGGTGGTGGCATTTCGGGGCTTGCTGCTGCTCGAAGGATTACGAAAAACAAGTCCAACTTCACTGTCATGGTTTTTGAAGGCCAGAAAGACAGATATGGTGGAAGAGTATGGACAGATAAACTGACAAATATGAAAGCACGAGGTAATGTTCTACTTGGAATTTATTTTAGTACTGGACAGTATGTGTACTGATTAAAAAAAAATTTAATTCATTATTATACTGAGATGAGCACAGTTTTGTTTAGATCTTCAGTTTTTCATCAAGTGGTCTCCATTTATAATCATCTAAAAGCTATTGATATAAATGTTTTTCTAATGAAGAACCTCATGATGACAATTCAAACTTCATGAATGTAATAAAGAACTCTCTATCTATGAGTGTTAGTGTCAGAGGATCACTTTCGGTATTGATTTGAAAAGACCAGCCCATTTCAACAGCTAAAGCAATAATATGACTTGAAGAAAGTGAATTTATTGTTGGGAGGCATCAAGCAGTAATCCCACCATTTATATTTAGATCTACACTCACTTCTCATCGTTGTAATTTATTATTCAGAATTTTTTTTTTACACACATAACATTAAAATCCTATCATATTATATTTATTGCTATTATTATTATTATCGTCATTGTTATTATTATGAATTCAGTTTGTATTCCCTATACATATCTAATTTGAAAGTCTCATTTTGGTCTGTATTTCTTTTATAAGGTTTTGAAGTTGATCTTGGTGGATCAGCATTCAACACAGTGTCTAAAAATAATCCCTTGATAGAGCTCGCTGAAGATTTTGAGCTGAAAATGACATCAGTAAACAATCTGCAGTTCATCGTTCCGTGGAAAACAAGGCTTACAGCGGTGACCAATTAACAGACATTACTAAAGAAGCAGCAACGGTAAATTTAAAGTTCAATCATCATGGAATTAAGCATGGATTTTTATTTCATAAATTTTTAATATTGAAAGCCGTTTTCTTTCTATGATGGTGTCGAGATTAAACATCAATGCCTTTTCCTTGGAATGTAAGTCTCATACTGACGTGCAGATAAAATCAAGCATTTTTTTCTTTATTTACACAATATTTAATATATTTATACAAAACACAAACATATGTAGTCATTTACTAACTTAATAATTTAAACATGTTGAACATTTTTTAGAACTCGAGAATGTCAAAAAACTGGGGAGGAGGAGGGTTCTTGCCGAATCTCAATGATCATCACAGCTTTTATACTACAATGTTTATCACTATTGCTGCTACTACTACTGCTGCTGCTTCTGCTGCTGTGATACTAATACATCTACTACTGCAGTTAGTGTTATGTTCTATGATTAATGGTATAATTATAACGATTGTAATCATCAAAAGTAGAAGTAAAAGCACTAGATATATTAAAAATTGTCAAAATAGTAGTAGAAGTACTAAATATATTAAAAATAGTCAAAATAGTAGTAGAAATACTAGATAATATATTAAAAATAGTCAAAATAGTAGTAGAAGTACTAGATATTATATATATTAAAGATAGTCAAAATAGTAGTAGAAATACTAGATATATATTAAAAATAGTCAAAATAGTAGTAGAAGTACTAGATATTATATATATTAAAATAGTCAAAGTAGTAGTAGAAATACTAGAATATATTAAAAATAGTCAAAATAGTAGTAGTGGTATTGCGTATGGGTGTTAGTTTTATCAGTGTCATTTCATTATTTGTTATTCATGGATGAATCTCATGACATTACTTTATTTAAATTTTATTAATCATTAATTCATGGTGACAATTTGAATACTTTCATATATCATATTATAATATATACTTAGAAAATATATGGATTATAATTAAAGTTGCGCTTTCAGTCTCATGCTGTTTGATAAAAATGTTACGGGTTGGTTTCAGATTCTCAGTAAAGCTCTGAATGAATCAGTTCCTGGAAAGAGGAAGTGTCGGTAACCACAGCAGTGGACAAAATCATTGAGAAAAGGCGACGTTACCAGTAGGGGGAAGGTATTGATAGATCTAGTTAAAATGATACCTGTACGTTCATAAAATCATTCTATCCTTAATAATATTAATCATACTGATTTTTCTTTTATGACGAAGAAACATGGCCTCATTATTTAGCTTCAGTGCAGTTTATAAAAATGTCTTTTGTCTATGTTAATAATGTTATCAATCTTGCCCGTAGGAGAGTTGGAAAAAATGAGGTTAATTGTTGTTCTCTGGAAAGTACTTCTCTCTGCTTTCTTCCACGTAAATAAAGTGTAAATAATTCCCAGCTAACAGGCAGAGACGTGGCGTCGGTAGCCTGGTGGTTCAGTTACCAGACTTTGGATCATGAGGTCCCGGGTTCTACAGTTCTAGCAATGGTAGGGCTAACGTTGTGTTCCTTGGGGAAAACACTTTACTTACAAGTACTTTCCTAACTCGAGCCAGTAAGTAGGTACCAGCACCAGCTTGGGAGTAAAGACCTGCGACAGATTAGTGTCCTGTCCAGGAGGTGATTATTATCAATTGTTTTGCTTCGTGCTATAGAAACCGGGATAAACTCCAGCACTTTGGGTCATTTTAGTCAGAGCCGGTCTCTTGACAGACTACTAGCATAAAGGGCCCAACACTGTACTGTGTGCTCCTCAGTGAGTTCAGTAGGGCTTTGAACAGAAATGGACGGCTCTGGGATTAAATGTTTTAAAGATGATGACCCACAATGTTTTTGGAAATGCAGACTATAAAACTGTCTTTATGTTTTTAAAATGAA
>JAXRKP010000562.1:27500-55000 GCA_037039925.1 Doris montereyensis
CACATTTGCAGAATTTTACGATATAAGCTGACTTCAAATTGTTAGTATTTTAATCTTGATATCTCTAATCTAGGCTCTATCTTGATTTGTTTTGGGTTGGATTTTTTGAAATATATTTTACTTTTCAAAGAGTGCATGGAATTATAAGAAAGCATGAAATAATTCCATGTCACAGTGACATCTGATCTAGAAATAATTCCATGTCACAGTGACATCTGATCTAGAAATAATTCCATGTCACAGTGACATTTGATCTAGAAATAGTTTACCACTTCTTTAATTTTTTTTGTCTACTTGGAAGAACAAAAGAAGGAAATGGGAAAAAACAAAAAGAACAATAACAAATTTAATGCACTGGATAGACAAAATTGATTTAATCAAAATCTGCTTAAAATTCATTGTTATGTATTTTACATTGACCTTGTTATAAATAGTTTAGCATTAAAAGATGTTTCTTTTGTCATACAGCCACGTCTTTGAGCAACAAAGTTGTGGTGGAGTTTGAGCAAGCGTTTTGGCCAGAAGATTTTGGTGTTTTTGTGAGAGCCGTGTCGTCGTCTGAGGAGAGAGGTCACCTGCAAACATGGATCAATGTTCAGAGAATTCTATCAAAACCTGTCCTTTCCAGTTTTCTTACAGGACAGCCGGCAGTAAACTTTGAAAAGCTCTCCGATGAAGAGGCACAACAGTCAGGTATTTATGATTCATCATCATCATGTCGCGTCACTTCTAGCGGGATGTAGACCCCAACAACGCATCAGGCCTCTCCGTTATTACGCTGATATCAGCGTGATATCACTGTTTTGCCCTGTTATTCCACGAATGCCACTGAAGCGAACATCGTTTTCTCACTATCTCTGAATTGTTACGTTTCTGTGCTTTCAGACTGTGCTATATAACATAAGTTGTGAATATTTTTCTTATCTATAGCAGGATTTCCTTATGATGGCTCATTTCATTGTTTCACATAATAGTCTTGTTAATGACTTGTGCCGTTCTGAAAGTCTAGATGGTATGATGTGGAAAAGTAGAAAGATTAGATTATTCATTTTTGGCGATTATGATTTTTAAACAAAAGCTTATGGCCTTTCTGGTGCCTGTGGTACATATCCTTGTCTCTGGTGTCTCATAAGAAAGAGTGAAATACCTTTTGAGCAGAACAGTAAGGGCGCCCAATAGATCTTTGACAAGCTCCATAGCGACTACCAGAGATACATCCTACATGGTCAAGGCCTAAAGAAGCATGCATCTGCATTCAACAACTGCATTCACCCACCAATACTCAACATTCCTTTACATAGAGTAGTACGACCATACCTACATTGCTACCTGGGAATTACTCTTAAACACCACAGGCTTTTAGAGAATGCTGCAGATGAAATAAATAGGCTATATATATACAGAGATAGTGCTTACAAGAATGAAGATGTCAAAAACTTTAAAACGTATGGGGGTAATTGATTACAATTAAAACTCAACAAATTAGTTGCTAGATCTAACTTTTTTCAGTGTAACGTTATAATGGGGTCTCAGTCTCAGGAAGAAGAAAAAAAGGGAATGAAAGACGAAATTTGAATTAGTTGCAAATGAATTAGAAAGGCTAGAAAAAGCTGAGCTTAGTACACGATGTGGACCTATCTGCAGCACTCTCGACATCTTAGAGAAAAACAAATCACACCCCAGTCATACCTTAGTAGAAGTTTCATAGGCAATCACTGCCACCGGTATTTTACAAACAATGTGTATACACAGCTCACAAAACAAATCGTATCAAAAACATTGGAATGTACAGACAACGTGAACATACTGGACAGATCATTTCAGATCAGAGATCAATTCAATAGCATCAATGACGCATTTAGTCAAGTTCATTCACTCATTTCATACACACGGCCAATAGATGAAAACACTATAGCTCTCATTCACACCATAAAAGACAAGTACATGAAACTGTACGGTAAATTGTTCCCTACAAGCATCCTTCCTAAACATCATATCTTAGAAAGACACTGCATTCCTTTTATTGAACAACACAGACTGGGGTTAGATTTATTAGGTGAACAGGGTGGGAGCTTATTCATTCACCGGTTGCAAAACTAGAGAAGAGGGCAAATGCAATAAGAAATGAATCATCACAATTACACATAGTCATGAATACCAGCCTTTTACAAACATCCCAACGATTACAATCACTAGTGCCACCCGAAAAAGAAATCATAAAACTAAAACATTATCAACACATACGCTGTAGCATTTCTCACTACGGCTTTATTGTGTGGCAACTGTACGTTTTATGTGGTGAACTGTGACTAAATATCTCGCTTATTTAACGAAACACCATGGAGGGTATGTCCTTACAAACTGTTTGACAATAGTCATCTATATCGCATAGCAATATTATGTTGCATAAGGTTATTGTTTTTCAAGGAAGTAGAAATAACATTATATTTTCCAAGGAATGTTCATGTACTGGATGATACAACTATGCCTATAAAGACAATTGAGTTAGAAAAAGCGCACACCAAGGTCAATGAGAAGCTGAGTGCTCTCAATCAACAACGCCATGATGTGTGCATTAGAGGTAACAGTAAGTAAATGCCAATTATGAGGAAACCAGACAGGGGGGGGAGGATTTACAGTAATTACAATTAAAACGGTAAATTCTTTTTCTTTCTTATTGTATACTTTTTTTTAATTTGTTGTTGGCAAAATGTGCAAAAATCGGCATGAAAGAAGTAAGATGATGTCATTAAATATGTTAAACTTTGCCCGGTTTGTACCTATTAATATAGTTATCATGTAAGAAAATGTCTGATTAAAACTGTGTCAGGAAAACAAATAAACTTTGATCTTTTTGTTTTTAGTCAAATGAAAGTGTATTCTTCCATCTTGTGGTTTTTGTAGTTGTTTTCAGTAGGCCATGTTACACAACCCACACCAAGAGTAATGGCACGCTTGCTGCATACCAAGCGTGTCGGCGAGGAACTAAACGAACGCTCCTGCACAGCCGTGCATTAATCAAAGCCGATGCAGAGGTCATGGGTTCGATCCCCATGGTGGCCAGGGTTTTTTTCTGTCTATTCCTTGTCTTTGTCTCGTCATTTTTTCCCTGTGGGGCTTTGATATTATTCAACCAATATCATTTCTTTCAAATCTTTCCCCATGCCTTTCATTTCTCTTTCCAGTTCTCTCCGCTGTTTGTTCTCTGGGCTTCCCCCTTTTCTTCTGTGACCCAGCTGGTACCATTGTTAGCACCTGTCAGGTGACGTTTGTTTGTGGCCTCCTAAAAGTGGGTCCCATCCACCACCATCAGGTGGCATCAGTTGCCAGACTTGGCATCACATGGTCCCAGGTTTTTCAAATCATAGCAAACTAAGTCCGACGTTGTGTTCCCTGAGGAAGAGATTTCACATGCATTTTCCCCACTCAACCCAGGTGCAAATGGGTGCGAGCACTGGCTTCAACAACTCATCTCTATCCTCAGACTTTTCCATCATCTTCTCTGCCTCCTCTCCATTTTTATTCTCCTCTTCCTCTCCTCCTCCCTCCTCAGTCTCTCTTCCAACTTCTTGTCACATGTACAGGAGATGATTACTTTCACCCGTTCCGCTTCATGCTATTGAAACCAGGATGAGATCCGGCCATATGGGCCATAGTGGCCTTGAAGGAATTTTATTTTTGCCATCTCAAGGTAACACGCTTCCTCTTTTTGTTGTTCTTTTCTTCAGTGCTAGCAGCTCTTACTGACATGTTCGGCGCAGGAAAGTGGAGTCTGGCGGAAAGATTGTGAGACTGCAACGTTCACAATGGGTGGGAAGCCATTGGTCCCGTGGGTCCAGCACCTATCCTAAAGTCGGTGAGTGTTGGTCGGTCGGGTATGCATAGCTGACAATCAATACATAAAAAAAATGTATTTAGTATGAGTGTTTTTTGGCTCTGAATCCGCAAGTCTGTATTTACCCTAAAAAGTACATATTTGAAGGTTAATTGTTATACAGTAGTGACCGCCTAAATGCCCCGTGCTCGGGAAGCAGAGAAAACGGGCATTTAGGTGAAAGTAGGTCAGGTCATCAAGGAGCTCATCCAGTGTGGTGCAGAAATTCAACATTTACGAAAAATGTAATGCGAGAAATAGGGACACCTGGAAACCGTTTAGCACTGAGACGGTGAGCGTGCGGGGCGGGCTGACTATTGCTCGCCATGAAGACCCGAAGGCACAATGGATACAGCCAATGCAAGACAGGGGGCAATAAAACTGTTCACACCTTGTCCCTCAATCGTGATGTGTCTCGGTCTATTAAAAACGCCAGGTGATGGCATGCAACTTACGACATCCAGAAAGAGCCATGGGCGGAGTCCAAAAGACTTAGATTCTCATTGGCCCAGTGACAAACCAGTGATGCACTGGAACAAAGGCTGTGCTGTACAGTGGGTGGAGTTATGAAGAGAAGATTGGTCATCTTTTAGTACATTACAATGGGTAGGTAATGAAGGGTGGTTACAATGCATGGCACATTGTTGACAGGCATAAAGGCATTATATTAGCGAGGGGATTACATTATGTATGATAAAAAATAAATTTGTAATCAATTGCAGGTGTATTTTATGATAATTTGAGAAAATGATACCTGCAGTTGCCGTTGAGACTGGGCATTTAGGCTAAAATCTTGGCATTGAAACGGGCATTTAGAGGGGCAATTTATATGGGAAAAACTTGGTTTCACTGAGATTGCGGACATTTTGGGCGAAACGGGTATTAAGGCGACGGGCATTTAGGCGGTCACTACTGTATTTTCAATAAACCTTAACTTAACGTCAGAGACTCAAGACATTTGGGGTGAAAGTTCAGGAAGGCCATTCTAAATTCACAAAAATATTTTCGCATTTCGCCAGAAAGGCCAGTGATTTTGTTATTTACCACAACCCTTTTTTCATAATAAATTTTTCTAGTCAGCGCTGTTAGTACGGCGAGGACGTGTTGCACAGTGCTCTCCTATTTTGCTCTTATTCGTTTTATAGTGAATTTGTACGGATGTGAAAGTTGTGTACAAGTGAGATTGCAGGTATCTCGTTTCTTTTAAATGCTGTCCGAGTTATTTTAGCTGTGATTAGACCAACATTACAGCTTAATATCTACGAAAAAATGTATTGAAACTCAATGACCACAGCGCCATGTTTACAGCTCTGCCACATTGAGATCTGGTTGCCTTTGTTGAGCGTGCAGTTGGTGGAGTTGCTGTTGGACCTCTTTCTTTCCTTTCCTTCTTTCACTTCTCTTTCATCTTGCTGTTTTCTCTTAATTCACCCTGAGATCACCTTAATGGTGGACGGGGTAAATTTCAATGAAACAAACAAAGCCTTCATTGAGGATGATACAAATGCTTTATTTTGTATCTGTTAGAATGAAATAGTCATTTTTTTAAGTTGAGTATATGTTTTTAAGTCTTTATCCCGTGATTCACATTATCACAATGCAATTTCCTGACTTTTAGATAAACAAAGTATAACTTATCTGATCTTAAATAGGCATAGCAACACAACAATTATAATCAGAATCATTGTCACATTTGTTATTCTGTTCTCTCTTCTTTTTCTTCCCATCTGACCATCAGGAACCACGCCAAACCTTTGGGACTCGCTGTCAGAGCCTCTCTGTCCGTACATCTATTTTGTTGGTGAGCACACCGGCTTCGAAGCCCACGGAACCCTGCACGGTGCCTACAATTCCGGCATCAGGGCAGGAGATCAGATTCTGTCCTTCCTGTGCGACAAAAAAGTTGGAGGAGGAGAGACTGAGGAGGGAGGAGGAGAGGAAGAGGAAGGAGGCGGAAAAGGAGAAGAGGGATGAAAAGGAGGCAGACAAGACGACGGACAAATCTGAGGATAAAGATGAGCTGTAGAACGTAATTTTGTGTGTAGGCTTGAACCTACATATACATTGTTGCCAATCTGTATATAAAAGTGTGTTTAGTATTGGCGGGGGGGGTTGCCTCTGATTCGGTAAGTCTGTATTTACCTTGCATTTGAGGGTAAACTCTTTTTTTAAGGAAACTCAAAGTTAACGTCAGAGACTCAGAGAACAGAGAACTTGGGGTGAGAGTCCAGATATACCATTTTGAGTTCACAAAAATAGTCGCACTTTGCCAGAGAGGCCAGCGATTTTTGTTTATTTACCATAAAGGGGGTTAATTCAAGTTAAATTATCAATGTTTTCTGGAATATTACTGGCTGTCTTGAAAGTTAGAATTAGTTTGCACGGTCACGATCTGTTATTCGATTTGAAAAGATTGGTAGCAACGGTAGCTAAGCACTTGTGTATCAATGGCAACAGACACATTGCATCCAAATAGGAATACCATAATATTAGTTCCCTCTGATAGTGGTCCCCGATACAACAGGAATCCAGCTATAGCACAAGCAGGCACTCAAATAAATAGCCAGGTTTTTTTCATTTGAAATTTACCCCGTCCACCATTGTGGTGATCTCAGGGTGAATTAATTAAGAGGAAACAGCTAGATGAAAGACAAGTGAAAGAAGGGAAGGAAAGAAGTAGGACCTACCAGCCTACAGAGTACATGTACAGTACCCGTATTTTCATGCCGACTTAATATACGCAGGTCATGTGTGCAAGGGAGGAGACAGCAGACTGGGTCGTAGTCGTAGCCCATTGATCAATAGCCCACTTAGCATCCTCACTGGACGGAAACATCATTTGGTAACATTTACAGTTATCTACCCTTGCAACCCGTCTGTAACAGGGGTTGGGTATAACAGTGATTACTTGTCAGTGGTAACATTAACAGTTATCTACCCTTGCAACCCGTGTGTAACAGGGATTGGGTATATGTGATTACTTGTCAGTGTTAACATTAACAGTTATGTTAACATTACCCTTGCAACCCGTCTGTAACAGGGATTGGGTATATATGATTACTTGTCAGTGTTAACATTAACAGTTATCTACCCTTGCAACCCATCTGTAACAGGGATTGGGTATAACAGTGATTACATGTCAGTGGTAACATTAAGAGTTATCTACCCTTGCAACCTGTCTGTAACAGGGATTGGGTATAACTGATTACATGTCAGTGATAACAATAACAGTTATCTACCCTTGCAACCCGTCTGTAACAGGGATTAGGTATAACAGTGATTACATGTCAGTGATTAACAGTTATCTACCCTTGCAACCCGTCTGTAACAGGCGTTGGTTATATCAGTGATTACATGTCAGTGGTAACATTAACAGTTATCTACCCTTGCAACCCGTCTGTAACAGGCGTTGGGTATAACAGTGATTACATATCAGTGGTAATATTAACAGTTATCTACCCTTGCAACCCGTCTGTAACAGGGGTTGGGTATAACAGTGATTACATGTCAGTGGTAACATTAACAGTTATCTACCCTTGTAACCCATCTGTAACAGGGGTTGGGTATAACAGTGATTACATGTCAGTGGTAACATTAACAGTTATCTACCCTTGCAACCCATCTGTAACAGGCGTTGGGTATAACAGTGATTACATGTCAGTGGTAACATTAAGAGTTATCTACTCTTGCAACCCGTCTGTAACAGGCGTAGGGTATAACAGTGATTACATGTCAGTCCTGACAGCCCTGGTTATAGCTGGCGACTACTCAACTTGGTTTTTAGGGGAAGAGGAAACAAATTGTTTGAATTGTTTGAATTCTACAAATTTGTTAATTGCTAAATTCTCTTTGTCCATAGAATGATGACATAAGAATATGTATTATTTTTCAATTGTAATTTTAATTTTTTAAATCCCGATGGAATTGTGGCAGGATATTTATTTAGGCGCCTTAAGCTGAAAATCGTAATGTTTAAAGTTGGATGATTTATGTTCTTGCCATGTTGATGTTCTTGCTATGTTGATGTTCTTGCTATGTTGATGTTCTTGCTATGTTGATGTTCTTGCTATGGTTGATGTTCTTGCTATGTTGATGTTCTTGCTATGTTGATGTTCTTGCAGTGGTGATGTTCTTGCTATGTTGATGTTCTTGCTATGGTGATGTTCTTGCTATGTTGATGTTCTTGCTATGGTGATGTTCTTGCTATGGTGATGTTCTTTCTATGGTAATCATAATCTGTTTACATTTTTGTTGCTTCTGCCAATGGGAGAAAGCCATTCAAGAGTTGTGAATTGAACTGTGTTAATTTTGCAATTGTTTTGTTTTTTTTATTTTGGAGAAAATGTTCATGAAGTGTGTGTTATAAAAACTTTGTTTCAACTTCTACTCACATACTGTTAGCTCGTGTCGTTCTCTAACTAGATGCCTTCAAAAATAATCAACAAAGGTACTTACATCAAAAAGGATGAAATTTAATTTCAATTTTTAGTCTCTTTTTGGAACATTTTTGACCAATGGAAATACATTGATTTCAACATGCTCTAAAGATACAGATTATGGTGTCTACTGACCTATGACCTATGAGATCACAGTTCATGCTGCTTCATTTTGTAGCTTGTAGCCATACGTTTAGAGAGTTTGTAGTCATACGTTTAGAGAGTTTGTAGTCATACGTTTAGAGAGTTTGTAGTCATACGTTTAGAGAGTTTGTAGTCATACGTTTAGAGAGTTTGTAGTCATACGTAGAGAGTTTGTAGTCATACGTTTAGAGAGTTTGTAGTCATACGTTTAGAGAGTTTGACATACATTTAGAGAGTTTGTAGTCATACGTTTTAGAGTTTGTAGTCATACGTTTAGAGAGTTTGTAGTCATACGTTTAGAGAGAAACGCAGGCAATGTAATGCCACTTCACTCCATTCTGATGAAAAATTGTTACGGCAAATTGTAGATTTTCATCTTTTTGACATATATATCGACGGTGAAAGTCGCAACCCGTGTAAGTCTTAAAATAGTGACACCGGTTTTTTTTCGCTTCTATGCTTCGTCTCGTTAGAATAGAAATTTAGAAACCTATGTAAGAACTATTATGAACAATCGGTGTATTCCTACTGGGTCTAGATTTTGACACTTGCAAACTATGTATGTCTAGAACATTACTGCAAAACCCTGTATGCCGGTATCAGCTGATTGATGAGTAAAACATTTAAGTCTTGTCATGGGGTTTATTTTATTCATTTGCACATTTAAAATCCATTGACGTAAATGTAGGCGATAAGGAAAGAGTTGAAATATCCCCACAGGCTAAATAAATCTTGTTTTACCAGTGCAGTATCAATTTCTTTGATTTTCTCAAAACAACTAAAATTGACTTGCAATGTTTGCGACTTTCCTGTCGATATATTGGAAAACAATCTTCTCATTACTTTTATGATAAAAATAGACAAAATTGTTTTAAAAACAATTTTTAAAAATCAGTCATTGCTACGCATTTTGAGGAAAGCCTTTTTTTTTTTATTTATAACTTTTGTGGAATTTGGTCCAGACTAGTAGTAATGATATCTGTTATGTTGCATCTTTCACAAACAACTTTAATACATTCACATTTTCACGCATCAAACTTTGAGCTTTATCATTCTTATGTAGATTCTAGGCCTTCTTGGATTTTGTAGAAAAGTAAAGGGTCTGAATATCACTTTGTCTGAATGTGAATTTTATTTGTATCGTGACAGTACAACTTTCTACAATCGAGTGAATTTTTCCATTCCCCTCACTTACCCCCCTTTGTGTACGTATTCTAGTTGTGTTACAACGTTTAGATAGAAATTTGTTTGTAGTTTTGTAAAATTGTGTCATGTGACCAAGTCAATTTTGTCATCTGAGATCAACAAAATTATCTTATCTTATCTTATCTTTTATTTTATACGAGTGTGAGCATTTTGAAAATAATGGGAATACAAAGTTTAGGAGGAGAAATTTGGGTTTTATTGACGTAGAGTTCAGTATTATTTCAATTCACTTGCTTTTCTATTTGAGACACTTCATGTTTGGCTCAAGGCTTTATAATAATACATGCAGCAAAAAGGTTCAATAAACTTGATTTTCTTCCTGACAGAAACTCACACTTCTTAAACATATAATTCCAAGATGGTTGAGTGATAATACATTCATTTTTATGCATTTAAATCAATTTAATATAAGACAATGTAGGCTAATGACATTCATTTTACATACTACTGAATGTCTGAAAACTTTGAAACTTTTGAAGAACTAGGGTCAGGGATGTTTTTATCTGCCGTCCAGTCATAAATTTCTTTTTTTTTATTACATATTTTTATCATTATATTAAGAAAGAAGAGATAGTAAATTATATAAGTTTCATATATATATATATATACACATATAGTTTGACTTGTTATTAGTTCAAATTGAATAAATTGTATTATCTAGAAAGGGGACTTTGTTTTTGTTACAGTGAGTTGAGTAGAAACAGTGCAGAATAAGTAAAGTCTATGAACGCAATGAAACATTTCATTGTACATTACCAATAATTCATTGACCTTAGCATAATCATATCATAATATAACTATTACAACACAATCATCATAAATCAGTATAAATACGACATTTTAAAAAGTTGATACGGCAAAGTGTAGATCACTTTATATCATGACACATGTCCATGTCTCGAAAAAATGATTTTCTGAAAAGAAAATTCTAGGCTTATCAACAAAATGGTTGAAGGTGTAATTGTTATGACATGTAATTATAAATTGGTTGAAATAATGACCGTCAAAATGCAAGGTCAAATAGGTAAGTGTTTGAACAAGCTTTGAAGATGAAATCTGTGGTTCATTTAAAAACGGAGTGAAAATATCATTTCATGACCTCACAGTGGCCAAAAAGTATGCAAGGTTTTTTACTGTTGAAGTATGAGGCATTATGAAGCCTGTTCTATTTGGTGAATTTTTGTGGAATTGATATTTTTCTTTCTAATAAACTAATAAAGTTATCAGTATTGAATAACAACCCTGTATTTGTATATGTATTGTATAAAATGATGTGCCATGTTTTCAAAATACATATAATAAAATCAATATCATATCAGTCATATATGAAAAATGTTTATTTGAAGAGGAAGTGCCTTTTGCTTGAGGTAAAAAGACCAGAGATTGACCCAGAATTACCTTCTACTTACATTTACTATTCTATGTGTAAATAACATGTAAGAAGATTATGAATATGAACAAAAAAGCAGACATGACTGTCCGTTTGTATTGTATGTGTATGTATGTGTTGGGTTGTGATTATTTTCATAGATCTAAAATGTTTTCCTGAAATTGATATGACATGTAATTAAACTCTATTCTAATTCTATAGAAATCTTCCGTCTGTACTCTTTTTTCAAAATTTGTGTTTGATTTGCTTCAAATAATTTTTGTTCTGTCTTATATGCATGGAGGTTGCTTTCTCCAGATTTATATTTTCCTCTCTTGATTGTGCTTGATGAACACACCGTCAGTCAAACTCTAAGCCCATGCTTTTTGGATATGAGATTTGTCCTTCCAATGATCAAGCAGCGTTTCTCTTGTGTCTTTATAAATATTTGAACCAACAGAAAGGCTCAAGTTACGCACATGACCTAAACGAAGATTTCCGTTTTATCCCGCTTTCAAATTCTAACCTCATAATTACTTCAAACAAAATGCTCTAAATGCTTGTGAAATAATGCAAATACATGTATATTGTATTTTTTCATAATAAAAAGTTCACAAAAGAGAAAACAAAACCCAAAAAATTCTCATAGAAATTGGGTACATACAAGTTTTACGTTCACAAAAAACAATTTCATTGAAATTTACCTCATCCACCATATGCGCTGACCTCAAAGTTAATTAAGAGGAAAGAGCAAGGTGAAAGAGCAAGGTGAAAGAGCAGAGAAAGAAAGGTGAGAGCAAGGTGAAAGAGCAAGAGGAAAGAGCAAGGTGAAAGAGCAAGAGGAAAGAGCAAGGTGAAAGAGCAAGAGGAAAGAGCAAGGTGAAAGAGCAAGGTGAAAGAGCAAGGTGAAAGAGCAAGAGGAAAGAGCAAGGTGAAAGAGCAAGGTGAAAGAGCTAGGTGAAAGAGCAAGTGAAAGAGCAAGGTGAAAGAGCAGGTGAAAGAGCAAGGTGAAAGAGCAAGGTGAAAGAGCAAGGTGAAAGAGCAAGGTGAAAGAGCAAGGTGAAAGAGCAAGGTGAAGGAGAAGTGAAAGAGTTAAAAGGAAAGAAGTAGGACCTACCACGAGTCCTTGTTGACCGCCACACAGATAACAGTCCACAAGGACATAGACACTGAAGATCAACGCACAATACTTATTACCTGCTTTGTAAATGAAAGAGCAAAAGCCTGTAACATTACTTAACAACAGTTTATTGCACTTGAAATTCAAATTGAAAAGAACTGCATTGTATTTGTATTTGTAATGTAAATCTTATTTAAAAAAGTAGGCTGTCATCCCCTCGTACAATAAGATTGCAATCTTTCGCTCTCCCTCCCTCCCTCTCCCTCCCTCCCTCCCTTCCTCCATCCCTTCCTCCTTCCCCTCTCTCTCTCTCTCTCTCTCTCTCTCTCTCTCTCTCTCTCTCTCTCTCTCTCTCTCTCTCTCTCTCTCTCTCTCTCTCTCTGTCTCTCTCTCTCTCTCTCTCTCTCTCTCTCTCTCTCTCTCTCTCTCTCTCTCTCTCTCTCTCTCTCTCTCTCTCTCTCTCTCTCTCTCTCTCTCTCTCTCTCTCATAGGCCTTGCTATCTTCAAACGCCATCTGTGTATCAGTATCACATCGTAAACAAAAGGTTTAACAGTGTTCACAATAAGATGCCAGTGCTAGTGTTGCACAATGTTTATGACAGATTGACATTGATAAGAACATAATATGAACCCATGTTACACATAAATATTTATGACAGATTGACATTGATAAGAACATAATATGAACCCATGTTACACATAAATGTTTATGACAGATTGACATTGATAAGAACATAATATGAACCCATGTTACACATAAATGTTTATGACAGATTGACATTGATAAGAACATAATATGAACCCATGTTACACATAAATGTTTATGACAGATTGAAAAAAAATTATAAGAAATTAATATGAACCCATTTGTTATTACATAAATGTTTATGACTTTCTTTGTAAACAAATCTTTATATGTTGATTAATTAATATTACTAGTGTGCCTATGTCCATTTAATTAAATCAGTTCAATAATGATTTTCATTTTAATTGAAGGGTCAGTTCAAAGTGTGTCTATTTCCATCTGTTGCCAGTTCAATAGTGTTTTCCATTCGATTGAATGGGGTCAGTTCAATAGTGTGCCTATGTCCATTTAATTGAAGGGGTCAGTTCAATAGTGTGTCTATGTCCATTTAATTGAAGTGGTCAGTTCAATAGTGTGTCTATTTCCATATAATTGAAGGGGTCAGTTCAATAGTGTGTCTATGTCCATTTAATTGAAGGGGTCAATTCAATAGTGTGTCTATGTTCATTTAATTGAAGGGGTCAGTTCAATAGTGTGTCTATGTCCATTTAATTGAAGTGGTCAATTCAATAGTGTGTCTATGTCCATTTAATTGAAGGGGTCAGTTCAATAGTGTGTCTATGTCCATTTAATTGAAGTGGTCAATTCAATAGTGTGTCTATGTTCATTTAATTGAAGTGGTCAGTTCAATAGTGTGTCTATGTCCATTTAATTGAAGTAGTCAATTCAATAGTGTGTCTATGTCCATTTAATTGAAGGTGGTCAGTTCAATAGTGTGTCTATGTCCATTTAATGGAAGGGGTCAATTCAATAGTGTGTCTATGTCCATTTAATTGAAGTGGTCAATTCAATAATGTGCCTATGTCCATTTAATTGAAAGGGGTAAGTTCAATAATGTGCCTATGTCCATTTAATTGAAGTGGTCAATTCAATAATGTGCCTATGTCCATTTAATTGAAGTGGTCCAATTCAATAATGTGCTTATGTCCATTTAATTGAAGTGGTCAATTCAATAATGTGCCTATGTCCATTTAATTGAAGGGGTAAGTTCAATAGTGTGCCCATGTCCATTTTGTCAAAAAAGAGACAGAGATAATATCACAGGGAATGAATGGAAATCATACTTTCTGAAAAATGTGAAAATGATATGATGAAAACACATCACATTTTAAACCGTTTGAAACTTGGAATTCTCAAAACGTCAGAACACAAAACGCCAAATCAGTTAGGTTACCATCGGAAATTTTTCCTTTGCGGTTTTTTTTACGGCGCTGACGTACACCTTCAACATATTGCCTGCTTGATCTAATAGTAATAGTACGGGCAATAAGAATAAGTGGGCGGTGGAGGGGGGAGAGGAGAAGGGGAAAGGGCGAGAAAGAGAATAGTAGAGAATGGGAGAGTAGAATGTAGAAACAGAGAGAGAGAGAGAGAGAGAGAGAGAGAGAGAGACAGACAGACAGACAGAGAGAGAGAGAAGAAGAGAGAGAGAGAGAGAGAGACAGACAGACAGACAGACAGACAGAGAGACAGACAGACAGAGAGACAGAGACAGAGACAGAGACAGAGAGAGACAGAGAGAGAGACAGACAGACAGACAGACAGGCAGACAGAGACAAAGACACAGAGAGAGAGACAGACAGAGACAGAGAGAGAGAGAGAGAGAGAGAGAGAGAGAGAGACAGACAGAGAGAGAGAGAGAGATGTATGTATATTGTACACACGTGTTATAAAATGTATTGGTGGGAATGTATTTATTTACATTTAATACTCCAAATCTGCTGATGGTCTGATTTCTTGCCAATATCAGATAAAGAAAATGTCAGATTAATCTCTGACGAAGACAAAAGGACAATCACACAAAAGGAAGATACAGATCAGACAGACACTATAGGCAAATTCAAGCTTTTCATGAGTGTGAGAAATGTTTAAGCGTTTTTTTCCAAGGAACACAACGTCGGACCTAACTGTACTAGGATTCAAACTCGGGACTTTGTGATCTTCAGTCCAGCAGCCTAATCACTCAGCCAACGACGTCACCTTTGTCTTCACTTTTGATTTTCTTTCCTGCTGACAACTTTGGAATCCTTGTTTTATCAAAAAAGGATGTATGTGTAGTTAGGATAAAACGATTCCACCGACAATTAGTTTTGTACAGACACGTCCTTTTGTCAAACCACGAAAACCAGTGTCCCATTGCAACAATGAATAAAGCGTTTTGAATTGGGTACCGTAGCTACTTGTAGTAGTTTGAAAGGAAACCCCCTTCGTTGTATCCCAAGTCTATGGCATGATAAACGTTAAAGTGTGTGTGTAAAATCCATGTTGATGTTGATCATAACGAAGAAGTGTTGCCTTATTGTGTGTTTGTAGCCGGAAGGAGGAGAAGGTTATCGAAAAGTTGAGAATAAAATGGAATATTCTGTTCTAGAGATATTCTAGAAATATCCGAGATGGCTATAAATAGGGGATTTGAAGGGATCAGTTCAATAGTATGCCTATGTCCATTTTCGTGAAAAGCGAGACAGAGATATAACCCTAGGGAATAAATGGAAATCATGCTTCATGAAAAGTGTGAAAATGATGTAATGAAAATATATCAGGTTTACAGCTTTTTGAAACTTGGAATTCCCAAAGCCAACAGTGCCAAAATCCATGGATTTTGGCATTTTTCTCTCTAAATGACGTATATGTGACTTTGGCACACTAATGAAATAACCCCACGGTAAGACAAAGGAGGAGCCAAGTATTGTTGTTAGGTCCACGCATAGTCTTTATGCCAGCCCACATTAGATCTACTGGTGAATTGCTCCATACATTGACTTATTATTGTATGTGAGTATTCATAAATAGTCTTGTTGTTTTAATTCCATGATCATGCCTTTGTGTTACTGCTTCAATTTCTAGATCTGGAGTCATTACCTACTCCATGTTTACCTTCGCAACAAATTGAATTGAATTGAATTGAATTGAAATGAATTGAACAGTTAGTAACTGTTTCGTTGGGGAAAATATTTCAAACTCTATGAAAATCTATACAGTGTAGAGTTGACATAGAAATGAATATTGTGCTGCTGTTTTTGAACTTGTCTTATGAAGAGCGTGTCAATCATTCCATGTGTCCTTGCCTTCCATCAAACATTGGTGGCAGAGGGCAGATCCCATTCAGCTGTATAAACTTGTTCATAAAATGGACAATATTGATTGATGTTTCATATTTTGCTTTTTTAAATATGCCACGGCGTCAATGTACTAGAGCAGGATAATCACTGTATTCACAGCCTGGTTACTAGGGCTCTGTTATTGGATATTGAGGAAAAAACATCAAGCTGCTTTTGGCTAATGATTTGGCGCTGCATTCAATGAATTTGCGGACCACCTGGAACTCCCGAGCACCACATGCACACCTGTACTGAACGCTCGTATATTGAAACCGGAACATGTCTACGATTTGGTTACGTAGAATCAGACAAAAATCTTCACAAATTTTAATGTAGCATTCTTTTCTCTTCCGGGCAGTGGACATGTAAGCACATGTACGATGATTAGGCAATCCCGCCCTCCACAAGTCTCCTGCTGCCTTGCAGGCAGGTCTTGGCTGACCAAAGACTAAGGGAGTTAACCCTGACAGTAACAGAAAATAATCTGATGCCCTGCAGGATGGTTTTGACAAAAGGTTAAGGGAGTTAAGCCTGATATAAAACAACCTGCTGCCTTGCAGGCTGGTCTTGGTCGACCAAAAGCTAAGAGAAAATAACAAGGCCTGGTAGGGGGCCTTAAGGTGGCAGCCCCATCATCTACCTAGGATACAGTGGGCTAATCACCTGCTTATCCAAAACAAACGGATTCAAAAGAAGTACATATGATGATATACCCGGCTTGATCTCACGAAGACGAACATAAAAACGTATACAGACTGTAATTTTTGGAACAAGGAATATTAGGGCAATAAATGGAAAGAGAGAATTAGTTGAAGAAATAGAAATGTTCAAAGAAGACATTTTGGCCATTACAGAAACAAAGAAAAAAGGACAAGGAATAAAAAATATAGGACCAAATCATATTTTAATCTTCTCAGGAGTAGATGTCAAAGATAGAGCTAGAGCAGGAGTAGATGTTAAAGATAGAGCTAGAGCAGGAGTACGCCTCCTAATGCATAAAAGACAAGAAAAGCTACTAGAAAGTTGGAAATTTAAAAGCCCACAGCTGTTAGAGGTAAACATTAAACCAAAAGGGAAGGGAAATTAAATTATTAATAGCTTATGGACCAAACGAAGACGCCACGAAAGAAGAAAAAGATATCTTTGAAAACGAGTTACAAATAGCTGCAGAGAATCTCAAATCCAAACAGGAACTAATGCTTTTATGAGATTTAAACGCTACAATAGAGTAGGCAACAATGTAAAAACATCAGGAGGAGTAATAGGTAAAGAAGGAGAGACAACAACTTCTCCAAATGGAGAGAGACTAAAAGATTTTTGCCTTAAGAATAACATGAAAATAGCCAACACCTTTTTTCCTCATAACGATATCCACAAATATACAAGAGTAAATGAAGACATGCGAAAAGTCAATCATAGCATAGACTATATAACAGTTAGCAGCTCTGTTTTTTACAGTGCATTGGATGCAAGAGTAAACGGAGGAGTCAGTTATTGCCAAAATGAGATTACTGACTGAAGAGAACAAGCAGAAAAGGAAAGAGAAGAAAGCTACTAAACTCAAAATAAAAGAAATAAATAAACCAGTAGTAAAACAGATATACCAATCCAGGATAAAAGAATCTTATCAGTGAAAGATAGATGGACCTGACTGATAGTGATAGCACAATAGAAGAAAAGTGGCAAATGTATAAAGAAATATTCCTCAGTTGTACTGAAGAGACCTGTGGTAGGAAACAAATTAAAGGAGATAGGAAAAGAACAGCATGGTGGAATGAGAACGTCAAGACTAAAATTAAAGAAAAGAAGGATGCCTGAAAGAAATACTTGCAAACAAAGAGACCAGATGATAGGATAGATTACGTGAATAAAAGAACTATCGCCAAAGAGGAAATGAGGAAAGCAAAACAGGAACAATGGGAAGAGTTTGGACAAAGATTTCAAGAAAGCTATCATTACTATCAAGGAAATCAAGAGCTGTTGCGAGGGGTGGGGGGGCAATGAAGAGCATGAGAAAGGTCAAAGCATGCCCATAACAAATTAAGAATGCCAAAGGAAATAATGAAAGAAGACAGCGAAATCATTGAAACATGAAGAAAGTATTTTCAACAATTACATAATCCCCCAGAACATATGAAACAATGAGTACAGATCAATTAGTAAGAGTGACTAGTAATCCAGTTGAGACAGCTGAAGATGTAGATATGTCAATGGAAGAAATCCAAACAGCTATCAGAAAAGTAAAATTAGGAAAGGCCCCATAAGCAGATCAAATTTATCCAGAAATGATTAAAAACCAAGGAAGAGGGGCAGACAAAGAGCCAGAGTAGAGGATGAGATTGAAGGACATCAGAGCGGATTTAGACCAGGAAGAAGTGTACAAGATCACATATTTACAGTTAGACAAATAATAGAAACATTCCTTGAGAGAAACATTGACTTGCACCTTTATTGTCCTACTTTCCTCTATGACAGCGAAACCTGGACCTTAGATAGTAGGGAATACAGTAGAGTACAAGCAGCTGAAATGATATATATAGTAGGGATGCTGCCAAGGGGTCCCTGGGGAGCTCGCAGCTTTCACGCGCTTTCGATGATTTGATGATGGCAGCATCCCCAACATTTCCAGTCGTATCATTAGTGACTGACAGCATCCCCAACATTTCCAGTCGTATCATTAGTGACTGACAGCATCCCCAACATTTCCAGTCGTATCATTAGTGACTGACAGCATCCCCAACATTTCCAGTCGTATCATTAGTGACTGACAGCATCCCCAACATTTTCAGTCGTATCATTAGTGACTGACAGCATCCCCAACATTTCCAGTCGTATCATTAGTGACTGACAGCATCCCCAACATTTTCAGTCGTATCATTAGTGACTGACAGCATCCCCAACATTTTCGATATTGACAAAAGTTATAACCAATTATCACACCTTTTCGATATTGACGCCAACAATTATAACCATTATCACACCTTTACGATATTAAGGACAAAAGTTATAACCAATTATCACACCTTTTCGATATTAACGACAACAGATATAACCATCATCAAAGGATATTAGTTAACCATTATCACACCTTTACGATATTGACGACAAAAGTTATAACCATTATCACATCTTTTCGATATTGAGGACAACAGTTGTAACCAATTATCACACCTTTTCGATATTGAGGACAACAGTTGTAACCATTATCAGACCTTTTACGATATTGAGGACAAAAGTTTGACCATTATCAACCATTATCAGTTATAACCATTATCACACCTTTACGATATTGACGACAAGAGTTGTAACCATTATCACACCTTTTCGATATTGAGGACAACAGTTATAACCATTATCACACCTTTTCGATATTGAGGACAACAGTTGTAACCATTATCACACCTTTTCGATATTGAGGACAACAGTTGTAACCATTATCACATCTTTTCGATATTGAGGACGATACAGTTGTAACCATTATCACAGTTGTAACCATTTTTCGATATTGAGGACGAAGCATCAACAGCATAAATCTGCTCTGTGCTAACTGGCATTTCAGAGAAGTCGCTTGCCTTTCCCCTATAATTGAATCCATAAATGTGTATACTTTTGGCACCTTTAACGTAAATGTTTATTCAAAACAGTAAATTCAAAGAGTTTTAATTCTTTTTAAAATGCCATGGAAATGGAGCTCTTTGATTTGAGATATTTGTACGATGAATGAATGTGCTTTGTTCTGATTGTTTACTGTATGTTAGAACTTAGATAATTTGATCATTTTATTTTTATGCATGATTGTATCTTGACACCGTCAGATCCGTTCACCATTGTCTCCTAGTCCTAGCTATTGTTTTTTTTTCTGTGTTGCTGAAGAAGGGTGAGCGACCCGAAAATGTCTCCGTTGTTTTTATTAGGCCATTCATACATTTATATCTATATTCCTCTTCACTACTGACTGTATCAAGCATTGTATGTGTTATGATGGCACATATTTTTGTAGCTGGATCCTAAAGGTAGCACAGGATACTCATTCTATATCCTAAAGATAGATACTCATTCTACATCCTAAAGTAGCACAGGATACATTCTATATTCTATATCCTAAAGTAGCACAGGATACGCATTCTACATCCTAAAGTAGCACCGGATACTCATTTTATATCCTAAAGATAGATACTCATTCTACATCCTAAAGTAGCACCGGATACGCATTCTACATCCTAAAGTAGCACCGGATACTCATTCTACATCCTAAAGTAGCACAGGATACGCATTCTACATCCTAAAGTAGCACCGGATACGCATTCTACATCCTAAAGTAGCACCGGATACTAGCACAGGATACTTATTTATATCCTAAAGATAGATACTCATTCTACATCCTAAAGGTAGCACCGGATACCATTCTACATTTTATATATCCTAAAGATAGATACGCATTCTACATCCTAAAGTAGCACCGGATACGCATTCTACATCCTAAAGTAGCACCGGATACTCATTTTATATCCTAAAGATAGATACTCATTCTACATCCTGAAGGTAGCACCGGATACTCATTTTATATCCTAAAGATAGATACTCATTCTACATTCTAAAGTAGCACAGGATACATTATTCTACATCCTAAAGTAGCACAGGATACTCATTATATATCCTAAAGTAGCACAGAGGATACTCATTCTATATCCTAAAGTAGCACAGGATACTCATTCTATATCCTAAAGTAGCACAGGATACTCATTCTATATCCTGAAAATGTGCATAGATCTACTTGCTACAAAATAACGTGTAAAGTTGCACTGGCCTATTCATTAATCTGAAAGCTTGAAAATATGTGTTTGAAATATTACAAGCTGCACATATGAACACGAGCACACACAAAAAGAAACGTCATGCTTTCTGACACACAAAAACAAAAAGACAATTATTTTTCTACGAAGCGCAGACGAACTGATAAAGACACACTCTATTCAAAAGTCAACGGAGAACAGATGCTGCTTAAAATCCATTCGATCTAAATCTAGAGGATCATCATGCCCGAAAGGGAAAAAAGGAAGTCTTCATCTCTGTCTCTGACACACAAAAACAAAAAGACAATTAGACAAAAGGAAGTCTTCATCTCTGTCTCTGACACACAAAAACAAAAAGACAATTAGACAAAAGGAAGTCTTCATCTCTGTCTCTGACACACAAAAACAAAAAGACAATTAGAAAAAGGAAGTCTTCATCTCTGTCTCTGACACACAAAAACAAAAAGACAATTAGACAAAAGGAAGTCTTCATCTCTGTCTCTGACACACAAAAACAAAAAGACAATTAGAAAAAGGAAGTCTTCATCTCTGTCTCTGACACACAAAAACAAAAAGACAATTAGACAAAAGGAAGTCTTCATCTCTGTCTCTGACACACAGAGACAAAACGACAATTAGACAAAAGGAAGTCTTCATCTCTGTCTCTGACACACAAAAACAAAAAGACAATTAGACAAAAGGAAGTCTTCATCTCTGTCTCTGACACACAGAGACAAAACGACAATTAGACAAAAGGAAGTCTTCATCTCTGTCTCTGACACACAAAAACAAAAAAAAAGACAATTAGACAAAAGGAAGTCTTCATCTCTGTCTCTGACACACAAAAACAAAAAGACAATTAGACAAAAGGAAGTCTTCATCTCTGTCTCTGACACACAAAAAACAAAAAGACAATTAGACAAAAGGAAGTCTTCATCTCTGTCTCTGACACACAAAAACAAAAAGACAATTAGACACACAAAAACAAAAAAAGGAAGTCTTCATCTCTGTCTCTGACACACAAAAAAAACAAAAAGACAATTAGACAAAAGGAAGTCTCTATCTCTATCTCTGTCTCTGACACACAAAAACAAAAAGACAATTAGACAAAAGGAAGTCTCTGTCTCTGTCTCTGTCTCTGACACACAAAAACAAAAAGACAATTAGACAAAAGGAAGTCTCTGTCTCTATCTCTGTCTCTGACACACAAAAACAAAAAGACAATTAGACAAAAGGAAGTCTCTGTCTCTGTCTCTGAGACACAAAAACAAAAAGACAATTAGACAAAAGGAAGTCTCTGTCTCTGTCTCTGTCTCTGACACACACAAAAAAAAAGACAATTAGACAAAAGGAAGTCTCTGTTTCTGTCTCTGACACACAGAGACAAAAAGACAATTAGACAAAAGGAAGTTTCTGTTTCTGTCTCTGATACACAGAGACAAAAAGACAATTAGACAATTAGACAAAAGGAAGTCTCTGTTTCTGTCTCTGACACACAGAGACAAAAAGACAATTAGACAAAAGGAAGTCTCTGTTTCTGTCTCTGACACACAGAGACAAAAAGACAATTAGACAAAAGGAAGTCTCTGTCTCTGACACACAGTGGCAAAGTGGCAAAGTGGCGAAGAATTTTCATTCGCTTCATTGAACAAAAAACAATCAGAATCTGATTACAACAAAAGTGGAATGAATTAATCCCAGCTGCGTAAGAAATGAAGGTAAGAAATGTTGATCTTCTTGTTCGCATTGTCGATTTTCTTGTAATAAATTGTACAGTTTTAAACAACATTCATGTAGCTTGATGTATGAAATTCATATTGTGTATCATCATGTGTAGATGTATTGTTCTTAAAATACGTAATGCGCCTAAAGCCTTACCCTTATACGGAAGAGTGCGCAATAGAAATGTACAATAGCATTATTATTATTATTATTATTATTATTATTATTATTATTATTATTATTATTATTATTATTATTATTATTATTATTATTATTATTATTATTATTATTATTATTATTGTTGTTGTTATTGTTGTTGTTGTTGCTGTTGTTGTTATTATTATTATTATTATTATTATTGTTGTTGTTGTTATTATTATTATTATTAATTAGTACTGTTATTGTTATTAATTATTACTATTATTATTATTATTATTATTAGTAGTAGTAGTAGTAGTAGTAGTAGTAGTAGTAGTAGTAGTAGTAGTAGTAGTAGTAGTAGTAGTAGTAGTAGTAGTAGTAGTAGTAGTAGTAGTAGTAGTAGTAGTAGTAGTAGTAGTAGTATATTATACTGTTATTAGTGTTATGAAACTATTTAATAGCATCGTTCCTTAAAATGCTTACTGCAGTTCTATTGCTTTTCATCGCATGATACAATACTTCTCTGCATTCCTCTATGTCGTCTCTCTGACGCTTAGGAACCGTCCATTTTGGGTATCTGGACACTCCATTCAGGTAAGCCTGTATGTTTGTGTTCTTACCTTTTGACTTTCATCATTATTGTTTATTATTAGGTCTAGATCTCGTTCGAGTGCAATGGTGAATATTTTGATGAGATCAATGGCGAGACCATGGGCCCCAAGATGGACCCTAGTTATGCGTGTCTCTTTATGGGACGTCAAGAAGAGTTCAATGGTGAGGATTTTGATGAGATCACTGGCGAAGCCATAGGCCCCCAGACCGACCGAAAATGTCTCTGTCCTGTCCCGTTTTCTTTCTATTAGGCCTTTCAGTACTTTCAGTACTGTTTTATATTCCTCTTGTCTAGGTTGAACTAGAACATGAAGTATTTTAAAGAAATCAAAACATGGATGGTTCTTGAGGAAGTGTAAGCGTGGTGATCTAACCCAGCTATAAACAATTGTCCATCAGGCCAATGGTATTGATCACACTCGTCTCTTTAAATAATCTTTCAATACCAAAGGTCCTCCGTTCAACAGACAATGCTCTCAAATGGAAGATTCCACGCTGTCGACTGAAGTGAAAGCTGAGGAAGGTAGTTTGCAATATGGAACAGCCTTCCGGCTGAAATTTGCCACTATAGGCCAGTCTTCGTCCTTAGACATCTTCAAAAAACACATCAAGACGCATCTGTATAGACAGGCGTTTGATTGAACTTTTATTTCTTCAACTGTCTTAGTCCTAAGCGTATACATATTACTGTGTTCTTAGCATTGGAATTCGAATGCACTCAGAGCCCTCCGTAAGGGGGGGGGGGGTTATGGCGCAATATAAATGTTTACTTTTATTATTATTATTATTTATTTTATCACACACATGGCATTTAAAGGTTTGTCAACTTAAAAGAAAACGTCCATATCACCTGGTATGATAAACTACGCTACGACACACGACACAGTTGAGAGGAATATCCACTGACACCATTAAACAACTCCTTGTGTTGTAAAGGGATATCTTGATGAAGTTTTCAAGGATGCAAAAAAGACCAGAGCCCCCAGCCAGTGAACAAGAAAAGAAGAAAATGTAGCCCCTTGGAAAACTAAGTAATACATTGGTAATTCGATTAATCAATTAATCATAGGTAATTATATTAATTAAAATATTATCATAATGTATAGCGCCTAACAGGCTGGCTGTGTCTTTCTGTGCTCTCTCTGTGTTTTCCTGGATTTGTATTATTTCACCTGGTTTGGCCTTCTTAATTTTTGGATATAACTTTTTTAATGCATCTGTTCACAATTTTAGCCACAATCTGTGAAATTTTAACAATCTTAATCCATAATTCTAAACATTTTAATCATGGATTTTGGATCTTCAGTGACTCCACAATCATATTTTGTCATATCACGCATTTCCTTTCAACAACTTGGAGGACATTTTGGTTCGCTCCTTTGTGCCTTTTAGTAATGCACATGGTTCTATTTTAAAATTCAATCCACGAGGCCGACGCGGTGGACGGAGAAAGCAGAGTGTGATACTGATAGGTGGTCAGCTTGGCCGCCGGCCACTCTCCCATTGTCATCGAAACCGACCACCTCTTAGACGTTTTTACAAACAAGTATATCAACGACCAATGTGTTAAATGTTATACGTGTAACAGTAACTGTGGATGTATTAACAAGGACAGAAAGCAACGGAAAACTACTGTCTATTTTAACCCTTCCCAAGACACCATTGACTCTCAAAACAAATACACGTCAATTCAATCTCACGATACAACACAAAAAACGCTACGTCACAAAGAAAGTCTCACTATAGCCATATGGAATGTTCGTACATTATACCAATTAGGATAACTCGAAAATCTGATACAAGAAATGAATAATTTCAAAATACAAATACAAATACTCGGTGCTGCAGAGACGAGGTGGACAGGTGTAGGAAGAGTTGAGATTGATGGACATGAAATAATCTGCTCAGGAGGAATGAAACATGAAAGAGGAGTGGGAATACAGTTTGACAACCAGACAAGCCGATGGTCTATTGTGGGTTTTGGGGGAATTTCCGATAGAATTATATCAGTGAAACTAAAAGGTCATCCTTTTGATTTGAATGTGATACAAGCATATGCTCCTACAGCAGAAAGCGACGAAAGTAATATAGAACTATTCTACGAGCACTCAGAGAGGGCCAAAACACAATGCAAGTCACAAGAAATCACTATCATAATGGGCGACTTTAACGCAAAAGTAGGTAGTGAAAGAGTTGAAAACATCGTCGGCGGATATGGTTTGGGAACGCAAAACGAAAAACGTGACATGTTAATAGACTGGTGCATGGTGATAACAAATAGATAACTCAAAGACCACATCAGAAGGAGATAGGCATGGTAAAGCCCTGGAGACATTGTAATTTGTAAAACTCAAATTGACTACGTACTGGTTCCACAACGCTTTAGAAATTTGGTAAAAATAGCAACAACAATACCCAGAGCTGATATAGATAGCGATCACCGACCAGTGAAATGCATTGTCAAACTGAAACTCAAACGCCTAAACAAAAGCAAGACACAAACAAAGATGCAAATTGAGCTCTTGAGAAACGACGATGGAATAAAAGAACAATACAGAGAAGAGGTGAAACAACGATACGGAAATATCACAGTAACAGAAATTATAGAAAAATATTGGACTGATTTAACAAAATGTCTAACAGAACCAATCTAGAATATTGTTCCCGTAAAAAGACATGGAACAAAAAACAAATGGATGACATAGAAAATATTAGAAATGATGGATAGACGAAGCAAGTAGGAAAAGAATAATATTGAATACAAACAAGCAGACAACCACATAAAGAAAGAGTGCATCAAGGCCAAAGGACAATACATAGATATAGAATGCCAACACATTGAAAGACGAAAGGATAAAAACAAAAAGAATTTCATGAGTGGATCAAAACCTTGACAGTCAGGAAAAAAGAAACTCTAGACAAGGAAAATGTGTAAGAGACCCCTGGGAAACATCCTAATGAACACCCAAGATGTTTTACAACGCCGGGCTGAATAGAAATTCTGTATTCAGATGAGGAAAGAGATAGTGACCAAATAAATTCAGATACAGAAGACATAAGCGGCCAAACAATACCAAGAGAAGATGTATCAGCTGCTTGTACAGAGACGAAAAAGGAAATGCGGGTGGCCAAAGTAATATTTCTATCGAAATAATAGATGCTCTAGGAAACCTTGGGGTGGATATTCTACTCAAGATATTCAATATCATCTATGAGAATGGGGTTTTACCAAACGAGCTTAGAAAGTCTGCGTTTATCATTCTACCAAAAAAAAAAGCCAGGAGCAATGGATTGCGATCAACATCGAACCATTAGCGTCATGAGTCAGGCAACAAAGATCTTACTTCGTATTATAATGAAAAGAAGGCGACATAAAATAACACCGGAAATAGGCAAAGAACAGTTTGGAACAAGGAAAGGTCCAGCTGCCAAGCGTCCAGCGGCGGGGGGGGGTAGTTGCTATTTCGTATTCCTCTTCATTAGATATCCTGATGGCAGTGGGGCAACCCACTAGAACAAGGTTCGACCATTCTTGACTTATAGGGAATTACATGAAATCTCTGTGAGTTTCATACGGGAGATGAATTGCATTGTGTAGTGACAAGATAAAAGAGCGGGCTGCAGTTTGAAAGAGAGAGAGAGGGGGGGGAGACGGAGATTATAGATTTTAAGTCGGAATACCTTCATCTGATAAGGATTGTTCAAGATTGGTGGAATTGACAGTTAGTGCAGTACAAAGAAAAAGTATATTGCCTTACAAGACAGATTTGGACAGAACTCGGCACCATGTATCATGACTAAGATCCTAAACAGGTGATTACCTTTCATTTCCATCTCCATCAATTAGTACAGTACAAAGGAAAAGTATACTGCCTTACAAGACTGAGATTTGGACAGAACTCGGCACCAGGTATCATGACTAAGATCCTAAAACAGGTGATTACCTTTCATTTCCATCTCCATCAATTAGTGCAGTACAAAGGAAAAGTGTACTGCCTTACAAGACTGAGATTTGGACAGAACTCGGCACCATGTATCATGACTAAGATCCTAAACAGGTGATTACCTTTCACGACGTTCATCTCTATTAGCATGTACGATCCTCATGACCTTTCATCACGTTGATCTCTATGTTTCGTCATGACCTTTCATCATGACCTTTCATCATGACCTTTCA
>JAXRKP010000562.1:62500-77500 GCA_037039925.1 Doris montereyensis
GATCTAGATCTAGATTTAGAATGTAGACTTTGTATTTTTTGTGAACGAAGTGAGTCCGTGTCTCGCTGGCGATATATGTGTTCCTACGAGTACGCATCTCGCCAATGTTCGTAAAACGCTTTTGCGCATGCGCGGCCGCGGATTTCAAATTCACCTTTGTTCCGGCAACCTCGTACGACGTACGTCTTCTTCAAGCAATAACATGATGGCGACATCTCAACTGACACCGTTGGAATTATTCTCTCAGTTTGACTCATGGGATTATTTTTTTCGTGCCGTCACATTTTGTTGTGATTCATCTTTCCAGGCCTTCGTGAAGACATCCAGCAAAATAGTGGAGTCTGGTCTCTCTTTCTCTATCTGTGTGTGTGTCTCTCTCTTTCTGTCTCTGTGTGTGTCTCTGTCTCTGTGTGTGTGTCTCTCTCTTTCTCTACCTCTCTGTGCGTCTTCTCTGTCTCTGTGTGTGTCTTTGTCTCTGTGTGTGTGTGTGTCTCTCATTCTATCTCTCTTTGTCTACATCTATCTTTATCTGTGTGTGTGTGTGTGTGTGTGTATCTTTCTCTGTCTGTCTGTTTTGTCTCATGTCTGTCTGTCTGTGTCTCTCTGTCTCTCTGTGTCTCTGTCTCTCTCTCTCTCTCTCTCTCTCTCTCTCTCTCTCTCTCTCTCTCTCTCTCTCTCTCTCTCTCTCTCTCTCTCTCTCTCTCTCTCTCTCTCTCTCTCTCTCTCTCTCTCTCTCTCTCTCTCTCTCTCTCTCTCTCTCTCTCTCTCTCTCTCTCTATCTCTCTGTCTCTCTGTCTCTGTCTCTGTCTCTCTCTCTCTCTCTCTCTCTCTCTCTCTCTCTCTCTCTCTCTCTCTCTCTCTCTCTCTCTCTCTCTCTATCTATCTATCTATCGATCTATCTCCCTTCTCTCTCTCTCTCTCTCTCTCTCTCTCTCTCTCTCTCTCTCTCTCTCTCTCTCTCTCTCTCTCTCTCTCTCTCTCTCTCTCTCTCTCTCTCTTTCTCTCTCTTTGTCTACATCTATCTTTGTCTGTGTGTGTGTGTGTGTATCTTTCTCTGTCTGTCTGTTTTTGGTCTGTCTTTTCTCTCTGTCTCTCTGTCTCTCTGTCTCTCTGTCTGTCTCTCTGTCTGTCTGTCTCTCTCTCTCTCTCTCTCTCTCTCTCTCTCTCTCTCTCTCTCTCTCTCTCTCTCTCTCTCTATATATATATATATATATATATATATATATATATATATATATATATATATATATATATATATATATATATATATCTCGCTCTCTCCTCTCTCTCTCTCTCTCTCTATATATATATATATATATATATATATATATATATATATATATATATATATATATATATATATATTATATATTATATATATGTATAAATTATATATATAATATCTAGAGTCTAGATCATCTAGATCTTATCTAGATCTAGATCTAGAATCTAGATATTTAATCTAAATCTAGCTAGATCTCTAGATCTAGATATATCTAGATCTAGTTTCTTTATTCAATTTCCGAGAGTGAGGTGGGAGTGATACTAGATCTAGTTTTTTAAAAAATACAAGTTCACCTTGTGCTTGTTTGTATCTGTATCTTTACAATAGGGGTCTACGTCATAAAATCCATGCATGGCTTTGGTATGATAACATGACGGGTGAGAGGGGGAGAGACAGCCACGTAACGTATTCCAATTCCAAGTTGTCCATGAACACGAAACTGTCCAGAAATTTGTCAAAAAGTTTTAGCACGAATTTGGTGTTTTAGTTTTAGTCTATGGAAATCTATGAACTGGTCCGAATGGTACCGCTGGAATCCTTCGACTTAGAGACATAGATATAGATCTAGATTCCAAATCTAGGTGGATCCAGGTCGTCAAAATATAGAATCTAAATCTTAGTCTGGATTGACAGTCGACTTCGTCTAGGCTTGGGACTAACAGTTAGCATAAGTGATCATAAATCGATTACGTCATAAGTATGCCTAGGTCTAGGTTTATTCAGTGAATGTGTCAGAATGGTGCATGCATAGATCTAGGCCAGCTGACAACCTATTAAAATCGAAAACAGACTCTGTCCGCGTTTACTACTTCAAGTTCTGAGAAATGCCCTAAGGGTAGAACCACGCCGGCGTCGGGCCCGACGGTCAGACCGGACATATTTCCGTGGGAAAAAAATGCAACCCGGCTCATTAGTAGTGTCAGGTAACAAAAAACGACGATCCATCCACACCGAAACCCGACGTCCCGGAGCCGACTTTTTAGGAAGAACGTGTTCATTCCACGCCGTCCGTCGGGCGAAATGGGAGACAATTTTATAGGTTTTTCTATACAAATTATATCCTTTTCCGCCACATGTCTATTAATAAATATTGATCGGTTGACAATGGATGACGAAGCATTGATTCTTTGCGTACAGCATCGATCGTCTATTTACAACAAGAAAGACCCGCTTCATCACAACAGAGGATGTAGGTGGTGAAACTCACCAAGAGATTTCCACTTTTGTTGTATGGGATGGACCCAAAATCGTTTTGATGAGCTATTGTGCCTTCGCCTGTGTTGTCTGTCTGACCGTCGGGTTCCGCTGGCGGTATGGGTGGCACAGCCGGCAAAAAACGTCGGGTCGGGTCTGACCGTCGGGCCCGACGACGGTGTGGTTCTAGCCTAAGGCAGGAGTTCTTAAACTGGGGGCGGGGGCAACGGGGCGTGGAGGCCTCACAAAGGGTGGGGCGCGAAGGTTGGGCGATTAGTAGATCTGAGCAACGACACTCCTTGGACATGAAAGGGGAAAACGAAAAACATTAAAATGTAAACTAATGACTTGTCGTATAAAAAAAAACGGGGGTGTTCTAAAGGACAATGTGGACCTTTATATTTTACAAGCTGAATCCCGGCTCAATGAGCAGGTTGTTATTAAAGCATGGCGATGTAATTGTTAGCACAAAAAAAGCTGACATCCCACTCAATGAACAGGTTATCATAGCCTGAAATCCACAATTTGAAATCATGATGTGCCACTTCGACTGCTTCACACCTGGCATTTGTAACACTTTCTCTGAAATCTGCAAAATCATATACACCTTTTTTCTTTTCATTTCAGTTTCTATTTTTATCATGCACGGCATCTGCTGCCATAAAAGAATGTCCGGGTTGGAAGAATTTCAGGCGAATTGTCGAAATCCGAACGTCAACGTCCTTGACCACGTACACCAGCATCTCGGCGGTAGTGGGTGCAGCTGGTTTTTATAATTTAATATGATTTCCAATGATGCTGTGGTCGAAAGCATGTGGCTTTGGGACCTTACCACATCTGTCCTCCAGCAGCTCGACGTTGTCCGGTGTGGTCTAATCTAGAAAACGTTTTTGTTATGATGGAATCGTTGTTCTTTTGGAACCCAACGGTGGTGAGATAAAAGTTTGACAAAATGCAATGTAATCTCCAGCTTTGTTCCGACGTGTATTTGAAGGACATCTTCTTTCGGGATTCTTTTTCGGTGAAGCGTGAAACTGGTACCTTCTTAACTGTTTGCATTATGTATGTCTTTTGGTTTATTCAGTCCAAACTCCAGTATTTGCGATTGATGCCACTTCTGTCTTCTTCCTTAAAAGTGTCATTGCATTTCTTAAGGCAGCTGTCCGAACACCCAGTTTTTTCACTTCATGCTTCTGAATTATTTCCCTTCTTTTGACTTGCTTTGAGGCAGCAACTTCTGCTGGCGTTCTCCGTTTATTTCTCTTTCTTCCATTAGGTTGTTCATGGATCTGATGATCCTCTAACTCAACAGTCTTTGATTCTGTCGCGTTGTCAATTGCTGCCGTTGTTGTGGCAACCATTTCTTGCAGTTGTTCTAGCTGCTAGTTGCATTGAAGTATTTTGGATCACTTGGTCTTCACTGTCACTAGTGCTTGGTGGCTCTAAACCAGACGTCCCTAACGTAAAACTTGGGTCAAGCGCTTCATCTTCGTCGTCATATCTATCTATCAAATCTTCAGGAGATAACTCCTCTAGCATTTGTTTCATGAAGCTTTCAGCTTGAACAGCCGCCTGTCTATTTACTTGGTGATGCTTCTTCGGATATGGTCAAATTTGGGACATGGTGAAAGATTATGTGATTCCGCTGAGTTAACCAAGGAAAATCTGTCGCCAGGGGAGAGCGGTGGAGGACTGTTAGTCTGAACTCTAGTTGTCATTGATCGAAGGATGTCATGTCGGCGTGATCGTCGGTTGTCGGCATGTTGCTTTTAGCTTGAATGTTAGTGTTTAAATCACTTTCTGATTCTTTTGCGAAACTGCTCATCAATGTCTGGAGTTGATTTGAATGCTCATGTCGAGGAACCCATATCGATTATCGTTTCCCCCGATGAGTGAACCTTAGAAGTGCCTTGAATCTTTGCAAGAGTTACCTCCCACTCATCATCGCTGCTATCTGTTAACGACATAGTTTGGTTTTGAGGAGCTCTCCTTGACAACAAAGTATGGTTGGATTTCTTGTTTGCTTTGATTTTCCACATATGCTTTTGGCGTCTTTTTGTTTCCACCTGCTCATGGAGTAGTGATATATCGAGTGTGTCCAGTCCTGATGACGAAAAGGTGAAAGGAAATAGCATTGCAATTTAAACGTGCTTCTAGTTTTGAAACCAATTACAATTCATTTAAAAGAGGAAGCAACAAAGTTGAATTTGACACACTGAGTGTGAACTAGAGAATATGTTAGAAAAGATAAAAACCACGATATCTTATATATTGAATAGCCACTTCGATGCATCAATCATTATAATCAGTATAAGGTAACAGGGCAAGCGATTAGATTGTATCTACAAATAAACAGTATAGAACGTGAAAATATTCCTTTGACACAATGTAGACATGTGAAGAAACGACCTTTGGGTAAGAATGATATTGTGTTTGTGTGTGTTTGTATTATCTTTGGCAAATAATAAAAGGAGATAAATAGATTAGTATTGGATATGATTTATCTTAATTACACATACCTCATCTGATAAATCCATTTTCCTTTCCTGAAGAAACTTTAGAAAGTATACTGTTGAGGCATTCACAGAATAAAACAAAGGCGCCTTTGTTGGTAGCCTTCATACAAGCTTGATCACAAAAGTCAGTACCAAAAGCACGCGAAAACAGTCTATTTTTAGTTAACTATGCAACTTGCTGTATTACTTTACGTCCCCAGTTCAAGGTCCTTATAATTGTACAATATGAAATACCTATACGGTATCGCAAAATTCAGCCTCATGCGCTAATGTTTACGAAAAAAAAGACGTAAACGGCAATATTTAGGTAGAAAGACCGTATATGACGATACATGGTCCTTTCCCATAAGGATCAGTAAAAAAAAACTCCGACAAATGCCATAATTATACGGTAGTGTATCTTAAAAAATATTTACCCTACAAATATAAAACCCAGATAAAAAGAAGGAGGATTTTTTCTGGGTTGCATTCTTTAAAAACATGCATTTGATCTAAATGCGCATATACGGGAATGAAGTAAATTTAAAATTCTACATTAAATATTAACTTAAAATATGCTAACTTAAAATAATATTGACTTAAAATATATATTTATAATGTAGTGAAGTATTTACCGGGCAGTGGACATGTAAGCACTGTACGGGGAGTAGATGATCCCGTCCCCCAAGAGTCTTCTGCTGCCTTGGCTGACCAAAGGCTAAGGGAGTTAACCCTGAAAGAAAACAACCTGCTGTCTTGCAGGCCGGTCTTGACTGACCAAAGGCTAAGGGAGTTAACCCTGACAGAAAATAACAACCTGCTGCCTTGCATGCTGGTCTCGAATGACTAAAGGCTAAGGGAGAGGTAACCCTGACAGAAAATAACAAGGCCCGGTAAGGGACCTCAAGGTGGCAGCCCCACCATCTACCTAGGGTACAGTGGGCTAATCCCCTACTTATCCAAAACAACCTGATTCAAAGTAATATATACAATGGCATACCCGGCTTGAACTTTCGAAGACGACTCTGGAAAAGAACGCCGATTGTGATTTTGGAACATGGAATGTTTGGGCAATGAATGGAAAGGAGTTAGAATTAGCTGAAGAAATGGAAAAATTCGAAGTAGACATTTTGGCTATTACAGAAACAAAGAAAAAAGGACAAGGAATAGAAAATGTAGGACCAAATCATACTTTAATCTTCTCTCGAGTAGATGTCAAAGATAAGATAAGATAAGAAGAATATTTATATTGCGCCTTCCCTCAGAAGAGCTCAAGGCGCATTACAAGCGAAATGATTACACAGACATGGCATGCTATCGCTAAAACATTTTACATAAAACAGATGCATCAATAAAAAAATAAAAAATTTAAAATAAAAAAAATAGTATCACAATCAATTCAGTAAAAGCACGCAATTCAATAAAATTCATCTAAATATGTTGGAGAAGTAGTGGGTCTTCAAGCGAGATTTCAGTATATTCAAAGACTCTGCAGACTGGACGTCCCATGGTAAAATGTTCCAAATTTTGGCTGCTTGTGTTTGTAGGGCCCTATCTCCGAAAGTCTTAAGTTTAGTTTTGGGTGTTTGTATCATTTTCTTGCTCGCTGAGCGCAGTGATCTGTTCGGTGTGTATTTAGGACCTAACTCTTTTAAGTAGACTGGAAAGTCAGCCTCGTGCAGGCATTGGTACGTGATTGTAACTATCTTGTAGTCAATGCGGGATTTTATTGGGAGCCAGTGTAGGTGTTTAAGTATTGGCGTAATATGTTCTCTTTTTGAAACTTCCATAACTAATCTGGCGGCATTGTTTTGTATTATCTGCAGTTTCTTGATTTGTGTCAGTGGAAGTCCAGCCTGCAGAGAATTGCAGTAATCAATTCTTGAAAGAACAAATGAGCAAATTAATTTGTTTGTTGCCTCAGGAGTGATGTATTTCCTGATATGACATATTCTTTTTAATTCCAGATAGCAAACTTTTCTCAAATGTGAGATATGGTCTTCCATGGACATGGTACAATCCATGATAACTCCTAAATTTCTTACTCTTTTGACAACAGGAATTTCTTCGCCACAGATTTTAACATATCTTAATTTAGCGGCTTCTACTTTGGCTTTGCTTCCTATTGCTATAACTTCTGTTTGTTCTCATTTAATTTCAATTTATTGGATGTCATCCACGAAGAAATCTGGGTGGCGCAATCATTAAGGGAAGTTATGACAGATGGCAGTCCGGATATTTCCACAGACTTATAGAGCTGAATGTCGTCAGCGTAAATGTGGTAATTAAAATGATGTTGATTGATGATGTTGTGTATTGGTTGTGCGTACAAAGAAAAAGGATTGGCCCCAGAACCGAGCCTTGGGGCACACCAAAATGAAGAACAGAATAATTTGATAGCTTTCCATGGACTGATACAGCTTGCTTTCTATTGCTGATGTACAAACTGAACCATTCCAGAGCAGTGCCTTTGATGCCAAAAGATAACTCTAAACGTTTAAGAAGAATGCCATGATCTATAGTGTCAAATGCAGCAGATAGGTCTAATAAGGCTAAAATGGATAGTTCTCCTTTATCGGTCGAATTCCGTAGATCAGATTGTACTTTCAGAAGTGCTGTCTCTGTGCTGTGCTTTCTTCTATAAGCAGACTGATAGGTTCCTTTCAAAGAGTTTTCATCTAAGTGTTGGTCGATTTGGCTCAAAACAGCTTTTTCTAATATTTTGGAAAGAAATGGTAGGTTGGACACTGGTCTGTAATTTTTCAGATCGTTTTGGTCAAGATTGTTCTTTTTTAATAAAGGTCTAACAATGGCCTCCTTAAAACTAGGGACAACAATTCCATTTTTTAGTGACTGATTGATAATATTGGTAATATGGGGCAAGGTGATATCAAGGCAGCTAAGAAACAGATTTACTGGCAGTGGATCAAGTTCACACAATTTTTTAGTAGATTTCATGATTGTAGATTTAACAAAATCTTCTGTCACAGGTTTAAAAGAACAAAAGGAATTACCGTCAAATACGTGATACCTGGGATCAGAGTTTGTGACATCTAAGTTTTCTCGTATCTTTTTAATCTTATCGATGAAAAAATGATTGAAAGCTTCAGGTAGTTCACTCACCGGGATGTTAGTTGGTAAGTACTGTACATTCTTTTTACCCAAAAGGTCATTGCAGATTGAATAGAGGTTTGAACTTGATTCACTGTCTTGTATCTGTTTGTTTAAATAAATTGATTTTTCTTCTTTAATAACATTAGCAAGAGAACTAATTTCTTGTCTGTAAATGTTTTTATGAACAGTCGATCCAATTTTTTTCCACAGTCTCTCGGCTTTTCGTTTCTTTTTCTTTCCGTTCAGAACTATCTCGTTGATCCAGGGCGCTGCAGTCCTTATTGGGGCGAGTTTCTCTCGAATTGGAGCGTGTTTGTCGAGGATTGTTCGGAGGAGCTATCAAAGTCATTTGCTGATTTCGGTGTCCTGTCTGAAAGATATAGCTAGAGCAGGAGTAGGCTTCCTAATGCATAAAAGGCAAGAAATGTTACTAGATAGTTGGAAATTTGTAAGCCCACGACTATTAGACGTACATATTAAACCAAAAGGAAGAGAAATTAAATTATTAATAGCTTATGGACCAAACGAAAATGCCCCCAAAGAAGAAAAAGATATCTTCGAAAATGATTTACAAATAGCAGCAGAGAATCTCAAACCCAAACAGGAATTAATGGTTTTAGGAGATTTAAACGCTAGAGTAGGCAACAATGTAGAAACTTCAGGAGAAGTAATAGGTAAGGAAGGAGACACAACAACTTCTCCAAATGGAGAAAAACTAATAGATTTTTGCATAAAGAATAACATGAAAATAGCTAACACGTTTTTTCCTCATAAAGATATCCAAAAATATACAAGAGTAAATGAAGACAGATGTGAAAAGTCAATCATAGACTACATAATAGTTAGCAGCTCCCCTTTTTTTTTCAGTACAATGGATGCTAAAGTAAGCAGAGGAGCTGAAATATTTAGTGATCATCACCTAGCGATAGCCAAAATGAGATTATTAACTAAAGAAAACAAACAGAAAAGGAAAGAGAAGAAAACTAATAAACTCAAAATAGAAGAACTAAATAAACCCATAGTAAAACAGATGTACCAATCCAGGATAAAAAGATCTATCAGTGAAAGGCAGATGGATCTGAAGGAAAGCACAATGGAAGAAAAGTGGCAAATATATAAAGAAACACTCCTCAGTTGTACTGAAGAGGTCTATGGTTAAAAAAAAAAAAAAAAGGAAAAGAACAGCATGGTGGAATGAGAAGGTCAAAACTAAGATCAAAGAAAAGAAGGATGCCTGGAAGAAATACGTGCAAACAAGAGACCAGAGGATAGGATAGATTACGTGAGTAAAACAACTATCGCCAAAGAGGAAGTGAGGAAAGCAAAACAGGAACAGTGGGAAGAGTTTGAACAAAGACTTCAAGAAAGCTATCAAAGAAATCAAAAGCTGTTCTGGGGAACAATGAAGAGCACGAGAAAAACCAAAACATGCCTAATACGACAAATTAAGAACACCAAAGGAGAAATAATGAAAGGAGACAGCGAAATCATGGGTACGTGGAGAAAGTATTTTCAACAATTACATAATCCCTCCAGAACATATGAAACAAGGAGTACAGATCAATTATTAAGAGTAACAAGTAATGGAGATGAGACAGCTGCAGAAGTAGATATCTCAATGGAAGAACTTCAAACAGCTATAAGAAAAGTGAAATTAGGAAAAGCCCCAGGAGCAGATCAAGCTTATCCAGAAATGATTAAAAACCAAGGGAGAAAGGCAGAAAAACTACTACATGCAATATGTCAACAAGCATGGAAGTCTAAACAGGTGCCAGGCGACTGGAAAAGGGAACTGTATTACCAATACACAAGAAAGGACCAACTATGGAATGCTCACACTATAGAGGGATATCACTACTTAGCGTACCAGGAAAGGTGTATGCCAGGATTTTGGAAATGAGACTAAGGGAAAGAGAAGAGGATCAGATTGAAGAGCATCAGAGTGGATTTAGACCAGGCAGAAGTGTACAAAATCACATATTTACAATTAGAAAAATAATAGAAAAATTCTTGAGAAAAATATTGACTTGCACCTGTATTTTATTGACTTAGAAAAGGCATTTGGCACTGTGAGGATGGACGAACTATGGCATTCCTTAAAAGAACACAACGTAGAGCAAAGTTTAATAGAAGCTATTAAAAGTTATTACAAGTGAAAGGTAGCTGGAAATGTATCTGAAGAATTTGATGTAGATACAGAGTAAGACAGGGTTGTATCCTAAGTCCTCTTTTGTTTATCACATTTATGGATTCGGTCGCAAAGGCATCCTCAAACATGAAGAAAATGAATGTAGGTATGTGGAAGCTCAAACCAGTAAATGTATCAATGCTTTCATTTGCTGATGATTTAGTTCTGTTTGGAAAATCAGAAAGGGACCTCCAGTCAAATATCAATATAATGAATAATGAATTAAATAAAAGAGGAATGAGAGTAAATGCAAAGAAAACACTAGGGAAGCTAAAACACAAAATCTTAAATTAGCTAGGGAGAATTTAGAACAAGTTCAAAGTTACAATTACTTAGGAGTAATGATTAACTCAGAGGAAAACTAAGAGAAGAAATCAGCCAGAGAATCAAAAAGGCAAGTGCAATATATAACCATCTAGGAAAGACATTTGTAGGTAAACAAGAATTGTCAACAAAAACCAAAATGGCAGTATACAACACAGTTTATGGTCCTACTCTCCTCTATGGCAGTGAAACCTGGACCTTAGACAGTAGGGAACACAGTAGAGTACAGGCAGCCGAAATGAAATATCTAAGAAGAGTAGTAGAGAAAACTAAAAGAGACAAAATCAGAAACACAGCAGTAAGAGATCAAACCAAAGCAGATAGCATAAAAAATAAGATAGAAATGAATCAACTGAGATGGTTTGGACATGTTAACAGAATGAATGACGATAGAATAGCTAAATCAGTATATAGTGCTAAAATTCAAGGTAAAAAGACTAAAAGGCAGACCTCAGAGAAAGTAGGAAGAAGATATAAAAGAGGCATTAACGCAAAGAAATTTAACTTTCACGGAAGGAAACAGAAACTGTCAGACCAGGGCAGCCTGGAGAAAGATCATTTCGGGCATCTAAAACCCATACACCGGAAGGTAGAATGGGAACTGATAAAGAAAGAAGTATTTACCCTGGTTTAGAGTGATTTTACATACTTTATTTATATTATAAATTAATCATCCCCTCAAATATAATTTTTACTCCATTTTCACTTACCTATTATTTATTTATTTATTTATCCTGCGTAAAAAGGATTTAAATAGAGTAAAAACCCTATTTTATGAATGACGTTTATTTTTTAAATTTATTTATAGCTTAATTTTTTAATACTAGTTACATAGGAGGTGGTTTGTACTCGTAGAAATGTTATACTACTCATGTGAAATGGGTGGGCCAAGTGTCACATTGGCGTATGAGGCTCTGTCCCCCGTGATATTGGTGGCGCCAAGTGTCACATTGGCGTATGAGGCTCTGTCCCCCGTGAAATGGGTGGCACCAAGTGTCACATTGGCGTATGAGGCTCTGCCCCCGTGAAATGGGTGGCGCCAAGTGTCACATTGGCGTATGAGGCTCTGCCCCCGTGAAATGGGGTGGCACCAAGTGTTCCATTGCTCTGCGTGTGAGGCATTGGCTTGTCTTCACGTGAAATGGGTGGCACCAAGTGTTCCATTGGCGTGTGAGGCCTTGTTTCACGTGAAATGGGTGGCACCAAGTGTTCCATTGGCGTGTGAGGCCTTGTTTCACGTGAAATGGGTGGCACCAAGTGTCCATTGGCGTGTGAGGCCTTGTTTCACGTGAAATGGGTGGGGCCAAGTGTCCCATTGGCGTGTGAGGCCTTGTTTCACGTGGAAATGGGTGGCACCAAGTGTCACATTGGCGTGTGAGGCCTTGTCTCACGTGAAATGGGTGGCGCCAAGTGTCACATTGGCGTGTGAGGCCTTGTCTGACAGTGAAATGGCTGGCACCAAGTACCACCACATTGACTTAGTCTGAGGCCCTGCTCTATGTGAAATGTGTGGCGTCTAAGGTGATTTCAATGATATTGGTGGACAGCTAAGTGACAGTGAAAGAGATGTCTAAGACACCCGGTGGTCCCTTGAGGTCCACAAAAGGTGAGAGAACAGGTTAAGAGTATGCCTACATGTATCAAGGTGTCTGATGTTTTTACTTGATTTACCCACATCCACACCTGATGTGATTTAATCACATCCACAGCTAAGGTGATTTTACCCACATCCACAACTAAGGTGATTTTACCCACATCCACAGCTAAGGTGATTTTACCCACATCCACAACTAAGGTGATTTTACCCACATCCACAACTAAGGTGATTTTACCCACATCCACAACTAAGGTGATTTTCACATACCTAAGGTGATTTAATCACATCCACAGCTAAGGTGATTTTACCCACATCCACAACTAAGGTGATTTTACCCACATCCACAACTAAGGTGATTTTACATCCACATCCACAACTGATGTGATTTATCACATCCACACCTGAGGTGATTTACCCACATCCACAGCTAATGTGATTTAATCACATCCACAGCTAAGGTGATTTTACCCACATCCACAGCTAAGGTGATTTTACCCACATCCACAACTAAGGTGATTTACCCACATCCACAACTAAGGTGATTTTATCCACAACATTTATCCATCCAACTAAGGTGATTTAATCACATCCACAACTAAGGTGATTTAATCACATCCACAACTAAGGTGATTTAATCCACATCCACAACTAAGGTGATTTAATCACATCCACAACTAAGGTGATTTTACCCACATCCACAACTAAGGTGATTTAATCACATCCACAACTAAGGTGATTTACCCACATCCACAACTAAGGTGATTTTACCCACATCCACAACTAAGGTGATTTAATCACTAAGGTGATTTATCCACAACTAAGGTGATTTAATCACATCCACAACTAAGGTGATTTAATCACATCCACAACTGAGGTGATTTAATCACATCCACAACTAAGGTGATTTTACCCACATCCACAACTAAGGTGATTTACTCACATCCACAACTAAGGTGATTTACTCACATCCACAACTAAGGTGATTTAATCACATCCACAACTAAGGTGATTTACATCACATCCACACAACTAAGGTGATTTAATCACATCCCACAAGGTGCTCCACAACTAAGGTGATGATTTACCCACATCCACAGCTATGGTGATTTACTCACATCCACAGCTATGGTGATTTACTCACATCCACAGCTATGGTGATTTACTCACATCCACAGCTATGGTGATTTACTCACATCCACAGCTATGGTGATTTACTCACATCCACAGCTATGGTGATTTACTCACATCCACAGCCGGGGCGATTTCGGAGTTTTTGGTATGATTTTTTTATTTTGCCCAGACTGCCCTGTAAACAGCCAAGGGATCTTTAACGTGCACAGAGTGTTGTGACCTGCACACGTAACCTCCTTTTTATTGTCCATCTTCGATGGTTTTGATCGATCTACCTGGATCCCGGGGTGGGGGTGGGTTTGCTCGAAACTTGAGAAATTATGACAACCGTTGGTGGGGCTCGAGCCCAAGACCTTTTGGTTGAGAGGTCGGTGCCTTGTCTCTGGACTATCGACTCCTCCGGTTTCTGATGTCATTAAGATCTTGAGTAAATTGGGCGCTAAGCCAAGGCCAGATTCCTTAATGTATTTCATTGGACATCGTTTACAAGAGATGGTGTAAAGGACAGTTCTACTAGTACAGGTGGAGACTGAAATGCCTTATAGATCACAGTTGACTAGTACAGGTGGAGACTGAAATGACTTAAAGACCACAGTTGACTAGTACAGGTGGAGACTGAAATGACTTATAGACCACAGTTGACTAGTACAGGTAGAGACTGAAATGACTTATAGATCACAGTTGACTAGTACAGGTAGAGACTGAAATGACTTATAGATCACAGTTGACTAGTACAGGTGGAGACTGAAATGACATATAGATCACAGTTGACTAGTACAGGTGGAGACTGAAATGACTTATAGATCACAGTCCTACTAGTACAGGTGGAGACTGACATGACCTATAGATCACAGTCCTACTAGTACAGATGGAGACTGAAATGACCTATAGATCACAGTCCTACTAGTACAGGTGGAGACTGACATGACCTATAGATCATAGTCCTACTAGTACAGGTGGAGACTGAAATGACTTATAGGATCACAGTCCTACTAGTACAGGTGGAGACTGAAATGACCTATAGATCACAGTCCTGACTAGTACAGGTGGAGACTGAAATGACTTATAGATCACAGTTCTACTAGTTCAGGTGGAGACTGAAATGACTTATAGATCACAGTCTTACTAGTACAGGTGGAGACTGAAATGACTTATAGATCACAGTCCTACTAGTACAGGTGGAGACTGAAATGACTTATAGATCACAGTTGACTAGTACAGGTGGAGACTGAAATGACTTATAGATCACAGTTCTACTAGTACAGGTGAAATGAGACAGTTGACAGGTGGAGACTGAAATGACAGTTTATAGATCACAGTCCTACTAGTACAGGAGACTGAAATGACTTATAGATCACAGTTGACTAGTACAGGTGGAGACTGAAATGACTTATAGATCACAGTCCTACTAGTACAGTACAGGTGGAGACTGAAATGACTTATAGATCACAGTTGACTAGTTCAGGTGGAGACTGAAATGACTTAAAGATCACAGTTGACTAGTACAGGTGGAGACTGAAATGACTTATAGATCACAGTCCTACTAGTACAGGTGGAGACTGAAATGACTTATAGATCACAGTTGACTAGTACAGGTGGAGACTGAAATGACTTATAGATCATAGTTGACTAGTACAGGTGGAGACTGGAAATGACTTATAGATCACAGTTC
>JAXRKP010000562.1:82500-95000 GCA_037039925.1 Doris montereyensis
GAGAATACAGTAGAGTACAGGCAGCTGAAATGAAATATGTAAGAATAGTAGTAGGGAAAACTAAAAGAGACAAAATCAGAAACACAACAAGAAGAGATCAAACCAAAGCAGATGGCATAAAGACTAAGATAGAAACAAATCAATTGAGATGGTTAGGGCATGTAAACAGAAAGAATGACAATAGAACAGTTAACATCAGTATACAGTGCTAAAGCCCAAGGTAAAAGACTAAAAGGTAGACCTCGGAGAAAGTGGGAAGAATAATATATAAAAGAGGCATTGAAGCAGAGAAATTAAACTTTCAGGGGGAAGAAAACAGAAAATGTCAGGACAGGGCATCCTGGAGAAAATCATTTCAGGCATTTGAACCCATACACCGAAAGGTAGAGAATGGGATCTGATAAAGAAAGAAAGAAAACATTGTATTGACTGACATAACTGTCGAAAAAGTAGTTATATATAAGATTGAGATACCTTTCATTGCTTGAATTTAGCGGCTGCAGTAGGAATTATGCGTCAGTGAGAAAGACTTCCCTTTGTGAGATGACGACGTTGTCTAACAGTAGTCTTGTGGCCTTCTCCAATAGCAGCTACTACTGCTTTCTACTTTGTACAGATCTTGCCTAATGCAATAGACTATTTAGTTTTATTTCCATCTGACCAGACTATTAAAATTCCAAAGCCTCCATCTTTGATTGCATCTTTGACAGTTCCATCCGTGTATACTCTGTCTAGTCTATTCTTGTGTCTTGTGGGGAGTAGGGCCCTGCAATGGATTTCATTACCTTATGTTTAGTGTTATTTCCTTCATTTTCGACATGCCCCATGTTTCACTGTCTGTCTTTAGTACCGGTAGTACATGTATTAGTAGTAGTAGTAGTAGTAGTAGTAGTAGTAGTAGTAGTAGTAGTAGTAGTAGTAGTAGTAGTACTGAAGTAGTAGTAGTAGTAGTAGTAGTAGTCTAGTAGTAGAAGTTTACAACAGTAGAGTAGTAGTAGTAGTGCAGATACCATTAGTAGTAGTAGTAGTGGTACAAGTAGTAGTGTAGTAGTAGTATTGGTGGTAGTAGTAGTACAAATAATACCTGCATATACCATTAGTAGTGGTAGTAGTAGTAGTAGTAGTAGTAGTAGTATACCATTATAGTGGTAGTAGGGTAGACAAATAGCACCTGCATATACCAGTTGTAGTAGTAGTGGTAGTAGCAAGTAGTACCTGTAGTAGTACCATTATAGTGGCATTGGTAGTAGTAGTGGTGGTATTACCTGCAGTATCGCACTACATGGCATTAACAGCAGCAGCAGTAGTAGTATAGTAGTAGTAGTACTCCATGGCAGTTGGGTAGAACAAATAGTACCTGTAGATACCATTATATGGCATTGGGTAGTACAAATAGTAGTAGTAGTAGTAGTAGTATATGGTATTGGGCTGACATATAATGGTGTAGATAGCATTCCAGTGGCATTGCGTCAATAAATAGTACCTGTAGTAGCAGTAGTAGGGGTAATAGGCCAGATATAAAGAGCTGCTTGATCGGTAGCAACAACGACAACTAAAATCGACTGTGAAAACGGTGAAAATCCATTATGGCTGTAAGAAAAATTCTACTTAGGGATACCAATCTTTAGGGCAACCTTTTAAAACAATGCAACTGGCATAATAAAATTAAAATAAAACATTTTTAATGAACCTTAGGCTAACATGAACAGATAAAATTCAGTATTACAACAATAAAGATTTCTTATTTTTAATGTGATTTTGGGACCCAATTTATCACCCCCCCCCACATGGTTGGCCACCGATGGCTTTCCGGTTTTTTAAGAGGTACCACTCGAGTTCAAGTCCAGTAGACGCTCAGATCTCATCTTACAATAGAACCCCACCACCCACCCCCACCCCACCCCACCCCACCCCCACCCACCACCCCCCACCCACCCCACACCCCCACCCCCCCCCACCCCACCCCACCCACCCACCCACCCCCACCCCCCACACCCCCACCCACACCCCACCACCCCACCCACACCCACCCCCACCCCCACCCCCCCACCCCCACCCACACCCCCACCCCCACCCACACCTCTATCGATCGATCTATCTATCTATCTATAAATCTTTCTATTATTTATCTATCATCGATCCATCGATCTATCTATCTATCTACCTACCTATCTATCTACCTATTTACGTATCTACCGATCTATCTATCTACCTACTACCTGTCTACCTATCTATCTATCTATCTATCTATCTATCTTTCTACCTACATATCCATCTATCTACCTATCTATCTACATATTTATCTATCTATCTATCTATCTATCTTTCTATCTATCTAGCTATCTATCTATCTATCAATCAATCTATCTTTTCATCTCGCATCTCACACAAATGTGTTTGTTTTTTTACGGCATTAGCTAGATCTAAGTCTCTATTACAAATAATGAAAGATTAGTACCGGAAAGGCGTATGCAGACAACCATAACAAATAATGATAGATTAGTACCGGAAAGGTGTATGCAGACAACCATAAGAAATAATGAAAGATTAGTGTGTGCAAGGCGTATTCAGACAACCATAAGAAATAATGTGGGTAATGTACAGGGAACGGATTTCCCGACAACCGTTCCGTTCAATACTTCAAAGATCTTTAGTTGCTGGAAAGGCGTATGCTGGTAGGCCCGCAAGAAATCTTGAAAGATTCGTACCGGAAAGGCTTCTTGCTGACAACCTTAATTTAATGAAGCAATTAATGGTGGACAGGCGTATGCAGACAACCATAACAAATAATCTACACTGAGATACCGGAATGGAGATACAGACAACCATAAGAAATAATGAAAGATTAGTACCGGAAAGGCGTATTCACAGCCATCGGCGAAGGTGTTTGCGCCTAGCCGTGTCCCTTGTCATTGAAATGTGCACACATGCACATACACACACACACACACACATATACACAATACATGCACATACACACACACACACATACACATACACACAATACATGCACATACACACACAAACACACACACACACACACACATGTATATGCGCACATACAATCATGCACATACACATACCCACACAGCGCACACACAGACACATGCAATGCACACACACACACACACACACATGCACACACCTACACGAGTAAATGTAACGTAAGTGTTCTGCCTAGCGTCTGCAACGATTGCCTTACACACGATATAAAGCCATCAGAACTTTGTTTTTTTTGTAGCAAGTCCAAACTATCTGGGGATCCAACATGTCTGGGCTGGGCTCCGTAGTCCAGAGGCAAGGTCGGTGTTGGCATGTCAACCGAAAGGTCGTGGGTTCAAAGCACCGGTAGTAGTTGAAACAAAAAGGCCCGAATTTTTTCCCAGTAAAAAACTATCCCCTGGTCCAGGTAGGTGGATCGACACCTATTCCTATCGGAGACGACCGGTTAAAAAGGAGGTCCCGTGTGCAGATCGCAATACTGTTGTACACGTTAAATATCTCTTGGCTGTTTACAGGACAGTCTGGACAACATTTAAAATCCTACCAAAACCTCCGCCCGAGATCCCTTTAGTTCTGGAAGTGAGTAAAATCAAATCGAATAAAAATTTAACAAAAAACACCCAAACAAACAACCCCCACAAACTCTGTCAGAAGAAAATGTCCAGTTGCTTTGATTTGGCAGAACTGTGTTTGTTCTTTTCAAAGTGACGCTAAAAGGGAAGAGTTGTTCCTGTGTTTATTAATAGACCAATGGACTGACACTTGAAATATTAATTATGTCAGAGCTTGAACACCATCTGACAGGACATAATAATATGGTGTGAATGTCTAAAAAAATCCAACTTTTTGGACATATATATAAACAATATGTGCAGGTTGATAACCCTCAAATTATATATATATATGTTTTTATGAGTCTGTGACGATTATAAACATAAGTATTATGTATGTATATGGCAGATCTTATCTCTGCATGTCGGTTTGATCCACTCTTTCTTTCATGTGAGATTGTGATCTATGATTGGCGTGTATTTACCACTACAGTGCACGTGTCACTTTCCCTGAACGTTGTGTGCAATTCGAATGCATCTACCCTGTGTTTAGGACGATACACTCTGGTGTCATGCGTTTTGGTTTGTCATGGAGTCTCTCTCTCTCTTTCTTTCTCTCTCTCTCTCTCTCTCTCTCTCTCTCTCTCTCTCTCTCTCTCTCTCTCTCTCTCTCTCTCTCTCTCTCTCTCTCTCTCTCTCTCTCTCTCTCTCTCTCTCTCTCTCTCTCTCTCTCTCTCTCTCTCTCTCTCTCTCTCTCTCTCTCTCCCTCCCTCGCTCTCTCTCTCTCGCTCTCTCTCTCTCCCTCTCTCTCTCTCTCTCTCTCTCTCTCTCTCTCTCTCTCTCTCTCTCTCTCTCTCTCTCTCTCTCTCTCTCTCTCTCTCTCTCTCTCTCTCATCTCTGACTCTCTATCTGAAATTCTCTCTCTCTCTCTCTCTCTTCTCTCACTTTCTGCTTTTCTTTTGCTATCAATCTTTTGGACTGTTCTTTCTTTTGTACTCTTACCTCCATCCTTCATTCCTTCTTCCTTCATCGTTCTCTTTCTCTCTGCAGGTGGGAGGTTGGGGCCTTCTGGGATGTCCTACTTCTTTCCTTTTACTCTTGCCAGTTTTTTTCTTCTTCTTACTTCTTCTTAACTCACCCTGAGATCACCGCAGTGATTTGACGGTGTACATTTCAATTTGACAAACAATTTCTTTTTTGTCTTTCTTTCTTTCTTTCTTTCTTTCTTTCTTTCTTTCTTTCTTTCTTTCTTTCTCTCTTTTTTCTTTTTTTCTTCTTTTTTTTCTCCTTTTCTGTCTTTCTTTCTTTCTTTCTTTCTCTCTTTTTTCTCCTTTTTTCTTCCTTTCTTTCTTTCTTTCTTTCTTTTCCCCCTTCTTTCGAATCATGATCTCTCCCATAGACACTCCTTTATACTTGTTTTGTTGTGTTGGTGGCGGTGACGTTTCGTGGAGGAAGTGGCTAAAAATTACTCATGCTACCAAGTGGCTGTTTAATTGCTGGCTTTCTGATATCCAGCTGATTTGGTGCAAGGGTGTGCATGTTTGGCCTGGCGGAAACCAGTAATGGCGGAAAAGGGAAAGAAGATGGCATATAAACGAGCATGATAGTGGTCTGTGTGGTGTGGGGGGGGGGGGTGGTTGCTTTGTTGTATTTTTCTGTCGCTCTCGCTTTCTCTTTCTCTTTGTGCCTCTTTCTCACTCTCTCCTTATCTCTAAATCTCCATCCATTTCTCTCAGTCTGCCTGCCTGTCTGTCTGTCTGTCTGTCTCTCTCTCTCTCTCTCTCTCTCTCTCTCTCTCTCTCTCTCTCTCTCTCTCTCTCTCTCTCTCTCTCTCTCTCTCTCTCTCTCTCTCTCTCTCTCTCTCTCTCTCTCTCCCCGCCCTCTCGCTCTCTCCTCTGTCTGTCTGTCTCTCCCCCCCTCTCTCTCTCTCTCTCTCTCTCTCTCTCTCTCTCTCTCTCTCTCTCTCTCTCTCTCTCTCTCTCTCTCTTCTCTCTCTCTCTCTCTTTCTTTCTCTCTCTCTCTGTCTCTCTCTCTCTCTCTCTCTCTCTCTCTCTCTCTCTCTCTCTCTCTCTCTCTCTCTCTCTCTCTCTCTCTCTCTCTCTCTCTCTCTCTCTCTCTCTCTCTCTCTCTCTCTCTCTCTCTCTCTCTCTCTCTCTCTCTCTCTCTCTCTCTCTCTCTTCTCAGTCTCTCACTCTCGAATCTACATTTAATGTGTTTTGCTACACGTCTCCAATGTAACGTTATAAAAAGGCTATAATGCAAAGTAATGGCGTGTTGTAAATGTAGTTTAGCTAGAAAGCAACGACTGACATCCAACAACACCACCCTCTTTTCTTTTCTTTTTTCTTCTAAATTGTGTTTCTTCGTCGTAATTTATTGTTAGTGCTCTTGACCGGAGCCGAGCTTCTCTTACTTGAACGGAGCCGCGCTACTCTTGAACGGAGCCGCTCTTCTCTTACTTACGGAGCCGCGCTACTCTTGAACTAGCCGCGCTACTCTTGAACGGAGCCGCTCTTCTCTTACTTACACGGAGCCGCGCTACTCTTGAACGTAGCTGCACCGCCCCTACCCTGCCAGAGGCTCAAGGTCGTTGTCCCTCACCGCCAATACTTTTAATCCGTAGATTATAATCATAGCGGCCACAGGTCAGAATGACCTCATGATGGCAGTGCTAGCGGTTGTGACATTGATGGTCGGGGTCTCGCCGACTTTCTCACGTCAAACGTCAGATTGCACGATTTATAGCATTCGCGTGCGCTGTTATAATTACAACCATCTCGTTATGCCCCAGGTGATATCAAGTACGATTGTTAGATCGAGTCAGTACTCGATGTTGATGTTACAATATGACGTCGTAGCTAATGGATATGTGTGTGCATTCTACTCAGGCATATATTGTATCACATGTCTTTGATCATCGAGTGCGCGGGCGATTGGCCGGTGATGCTGGTAGCTTCTTCTCTCCTTTCACTCTTAGGGCTCGGTAGTCCAGAGGTAAAGTGTCGGCCTCTCTCCAAAAGGTAGTGGATTTGATCCCTGCCAACAGTTAAACACATATTTCGTGTTTTTAAATAGTAAAATATCCCCCCCCCCTCAGGTCAGGTAGGTGAACGACACCTAGTCCCAGACGCGTGCGATATTAAAGATGTCCCATGCGTAGAACACAACACCATTCGCGTTAAAGATCCCTTGGCTGTTTACAAGGCAGTCGGGAAAGTTGCAATTGAAATCCTACCAGAAACCCCCTCTTCCCAGATCACATTTGTTGTGGATATGGGTAAAGCAGATCAATTAAATCACACTTCACCTTTCATAATATTGCTGTTTGCTCTTAATTCACCGTGACATCACTGCATGTGTTGGACGGGTTGAATTTCAAACAAACCAACCTATATTTTATTTATCAACATGCCCGTCTGTCTATCTATCTATCTATCTATCTATCTATCTATCTATCCATCCATCAGTATATCCATCTATCTATCTATATATCTGTCTATATGCCTATCTATGTATCTATGTATCTATCTATCTGTCATGTATCTATCTATCTATCTATCTATCTATCTATTTATCTATCTATCATTTATTGATCTATCTAAATATGCCTATAAGTCTACCTATCTACCTATATATCTGTCTATCTATCTATCTATCTATCTATCTATCTATCTATCTATCTATCTATCCATCCATCTATATATACATCCATCTAGCTACTTACCTATCTATCTCAATCTATCTATCTATCTATCTATCTATCTATCTATCTATCTATCTATCTGTCTATCTATCTATCTACCTCATGAATAATATGAGCAGATATAGTCAACGTCTTCTTGTGTGTACATCTCTCACTCTCTCCGTGTGAAATGATAGGAAGAATCAAACGTTAGAGGTGATGATGATCACGACGACGATGATAATGACGGCGATGCTGCCGATGATGGTAATGATGGGCACTGGCCCAAATCGCTCAGCCCCATAATGACATCTCTTTCCACTGGGCAGGCTGGTCGTCAGTGTCTGGGGCCAAGGACACACGACCCCGTTAAATAGCTTCCCTAGTCAACTCTCTCTCTCTCTCTCTCTCTCTCTCTCTCTCTCTCTCTCTCTCTCTCTCTCTCTCTCTCTCTCTCTCTCTCTCTCTCTCTCTCTCTCTCTCTCTCTCTCTCTCTCTCTCTCTCTCTCTCTCTCTCGCTCTTTCTCTTTCTCCCCCCCCTCCCGCTCTCTCTCTCTCTCTATCTATCTATCTATCTATCTATCTCTTTCTATCTCTCTCTCTTTCTCCCACTCTTTCTCTCTCTCTCTCTCTCTCTCTCTCTCTCTCTCTCTCTCTCTCTCTCTCTCTCTCTCTCTCTCTCTCTCTCTCTCTCTCTCTCTCTCACACACACACACACACACACACTCTCTCTCTCTCTCCCCTCCCCCCCTCTCTCTCTCTCTCTCTCTCTCTCTCTCTCTCTCTCTCTCTCTCTCTCTCTCTGTCTCTCTCTCTCTCTGTCTCTCTCTCTCTCTTCCCCCTACCCCTCTCTGTCTCTCTCTCTCTCTCTCTCTCTCTCTCTCTCTCTCTCTCTCTCTCTCTCTCTCTCTCTCTCTCTCTCTCTCTCTCTCTCTCTCTCTCTCTCTCTCTCTCTTTCTCTCTCTCATCATACACACACACACTCTCTCTCTTCTCTCTCTCTCTCTTTCTTTCTCCTCTCTTTCTCTCTCTCTCTCTCTCTCTCTCTCTCTCTCTCTCTCTCTCTCTCTCTCTCTCTCTCTCTCTCTCTCTCTGTCTCTCTCTGTCTGTCTGTCTCTCTCTCTCTCTCTCTCTCTCTCTCTCTCTCTCTCTCTCTCTCTCTCTCTCTCTCTCTCTCTCTCTCTCTCTCTCTCTCTCTCTCCTCTCACACACACACACACACATCCCCCTCTCTCTCTCTCTCTCTCTCTCTCTCTCTCTCTCTCTCTCTCTCTCTCTCTCTCTCTCTCTCTGTCTCTGTCTCTGTCCCTCCCCCCCCCTCTCTCTGTCTCTGTCTCTCTCTCTCTCTCTCTCTCTCTCTCTCTCTCTCTCTCTCTCTCTCTCTCTCTCTCTCTCTCTCTCTCTCTCTCTCTCTCTCTCTCTCTCTCTCTCTCTCTCTCTCTCTCTCTCTCTCTCTCTCTCTCTCTCTCTCTCTCTCTCTCTCTCTCTCTCTCTCTCTCTCTCTCTCTCTCTCTCTCTCTCTCTCTCTCTCTCTCTCTCTCTCACTCTCTTTCACGTGCGGATGTGCCTGTCTGCGCTATCGCCCCCGGGGGATAATATTGAAATGGACAAATTTCCAAGTGGGCCCATCGTTTTTCTTGTTGCGTTTCCCTGTTTTTTTTCTTTGTTTGTCCGCTCATTTTGGATAACGTCCAAAGTTTATGGAATTTTACTCTAGCACAAACTCTCTCTGCGTCTCTGTTGCTTTATACGTCTCATTTTGCTCTCTGTCTGTCTTTCTGTCTATACGCCCCCTCCCCCCCACACACACAGATGTATGCCTTGTTATTTTCTTCCTCCCAAGCCTTCTTTCTATTCTATTCGCCGATGAACGTTGTTGTTATGTGTTGCTAGTACATAGTGGATGGGGCGCTACTGGCAGCTTTGGGAGGGACAGTCCCTTCTAGACGTCATTGGTCCTCCGTCTAGCTCATCAGTAGCTTGTCAGCGCTCTGCCTTCTTTTGGCTCTTTGTTTGTCCAGAAAAACGTCAATGTTAGTGTGTTCTGGTATTTGAAGCTCTTATATCTTCTGTAGTTTCCTTCAATGCTGAAGCGTTTTCTCTTCGTACTTCGAATAGCAAATGATCGAATGTCAATTTGTGGTGCATGTATGTGTGTACATCATGTACTTTCTATTTTTACTTCCGTGTTGACAGCGAGTATTGATTCTTGTTAGGTGCCTGCTGGAAGTACACACAAAAAAAGTCTGCTGTCTCAGTTTTGGAATCAAAATGTCGAAGGGGCCGAAAGCCGTGAAATCTGTCCCTCCATTTGCTAATTTGTCCCTCCCAATCTCCATGTCTGTCCCTCTTTTCTCGCCTCTCAACGTGGCAGCCGTGCAACAGGGTAGCCCAGAAGGCGTGCTGTAATGGGCCCATACATCTTCTTCAATTAAAGGAAAGGCCATCGATGACCGGCTTGTCAAACGTGAAATGTCACACACTTATCGTTTCGACCTAGATACCCAGTGTGCTCGTCACCCCCTTACACAACCTATCTCACTTTTCTTCTTTTCCTCTCTTTTCTTTCCGTTTTTCTTTTTGTTTGTTTGTTTGTTTGTGCTGTTGAAATGCCAACCATGGTTAGTCATCGTTCGATACCCGTAACCTTAAAACGGTTCCTTTGCATCAATCCATATAGCTGTTTGCCCCCGTCTCTGTCTGTCAGTCTGTCTCTCGGTATGTCTGTCTCTGTCTGGTTGTTTGTCTGTCTGTCTGTCTGTGTCTCTCTCTATGTCTGTTTGTCTGTCTCTCGCTCTCACTGTCTGTCTGTCTGTCTGTCTCTGTCTGTTTTTCTCTCTGTCTGTTTGTGTGTCTATCTGTCTGTCTGTCTGTCTGTCTCTTTTTCTCTGTCTGTTTCTCTCTCTTTCTCTGTCTGTTTGTCTGTCTGTCTCTGTCTGTCTGTCTCTCTCTCACTATCTGTCTGTCTGTCTGTCTCTCTATCTCTTTCCCTCCCCCCTTCTCTCTTTTTCTGTCTATGTATTGCTCATCTTCCCATGTGGGCGGTGTTTGCGTGTGACTAGCTGCCGGTAGGTTCCTACTTGTGGATGTAGGTAAATCAACCGATCAAGTCAAACTTTCCCGAAGTCTATTAACATTTTCTTACTTCTTGGTATTTCCTGCTGCGAGCTCTGAACATTTTCTCCTCACCAACCCAACCTTACACTCTCCTTTCTGTTAAGACATTTAACGTTGATATTATTCTTGCTACCACGCCTATATTTCTCCTTCTTCTTCTTTCTTTTTTACAATGGGACTTGGGTCGCTGGAGCTCAGAGAGCCCTTGAAACGCCGACAAAGTCGCTTAAGGCTAACTGGCTTCCACATCTATACTCCCATTATGATGTTACGTTTTCAAGCACGGTACTATTGTTTCGATGTTTAAATAATGTGTATTATCAACGTGAAGATAATGTTTAAATTGAATGTAAGATGGCGTTGGCTGGTCCTCATTTGTTTAAAGCCTCCTAGAGCACAAAATTGACATCGATTTGTTCCAAATCTGACAGGAAACCAGGTCAGAATCTCTTGAAGGTGTTGGTATGCTGAGTGCATATGATACTCGAAGAGATGAAGCTGAAACACTCTGAAGTGCACTCGACACTCGTGCTCACTGTTAGAGAAATAGGGGGGGCGGGGTGGATGTGTGTAATATATTCTGATATCCAGGTGTAAGTAAAGTCGTCTGTGATCTGTTCATCGTTACGTGGGGTAACTAAGGAGTATAATAAGAGTCCTGATGATTGCAGGTGTACCCCAATGCCATAATCTGGTGTCAGGTGTGTACCCCAATGCCATAATCTGGTGTCAGGTGTGTACCCCAATGCCATAAGCTGGTGTCAGAGGTGTGTACCCCAATGCCATAATCTGGTGCCAGGTGTACCCCAATGCCATAATCTGGTGTCAGGTGTACCCCAATGCCATAATCTGGTTTCAGGTGTACCCCAATGCCATAATCTGGTGTCAGGTGTACCCCAATGCCATAATCTGGTTTCATGTGTACCCCAATGCCATAATCTGGTGTCAGGTGTGCCATAATCTGGTTTTTAGGTGTACCCCAATGCCATAATCTGGTGTCAGGTGTACCCCAATGCCATAATCTGGTTTCAGGTGTACCCCAATGCCATACTCTGGTGTCAGGTGTACCCCAATGCCATAATCTGGTGTCAGGTGTACCCCAATGCCATAATCTGTGTGCCATAATCAGATGTACCCCAATGCCATACTCTGGTGTTATCTGTGTGCCATAATCTGGTGTCAGGTGTACCCCAATACCCCAATGCCATAATCTGGTGTCAGATGTACCCCAATGGTCAGGTGTACCCCAATGCCATACTCTGGTGTCAGGTGTACCCCAATGCCATAATCTGGTGTCAGGTGTGTACCCCAATGCCATAATCTGGTGTCAGGTGTACCCCAATGCCATAATCTGGTGTCAGGTGTACCCCAATGCCATAATCTGGTGTCAGGTGTGTACCCCAATGTGTCAGGTGTACCCCAATGCCATAATCTGGTGTCAGGTGTACCCCAATGCCATAATCTGGTTTCAGGTGTACCCCAATGCCATAATCTGGTGTCAGGTGTACACCAAATGCCATAATCTGGTTTCAGGTGTACCCCAAATGCCATAATCTGGTGTCAGGTGTACCCCAATGCCATAATCTGGTTTCAGGTGTACCCCAAATGCCATAATCTGGTTTCATAATCTGGTTTCAGATGTACCCCAATGCCATAATCTGGTGTACCCCAATGCCATAATCTGGTGTCAGGTGTCAATGCCATAATCTGGTTCAGGTGTACCCCGCCATAATCAGCTTTATTTTCAAGATGTACCCCAATGCCATACTCTGGTGTCAACCCCAATGACTCTGGTGTCAGGTGCCCCATTTCAGGGCCGCCATAATCTGGTGTCAAAAATAATCTGGTTTTAATCTGGTGTCAGGTGTACCCCAATGCCATAATCTGGAATACCCCAATGCCATAATCTGGTTTCAGGTGTACCCCAATGCCATAATCTGGTTTCAGGTTACCCCAAATGCCATAATCTGGTTTGTGACGTAATCTGGAGGTGTGCCCCAATCTAATCTGGTTTCAGGTGTACCCCAAATGCCATAATCTGGTTTCAGCAATGCCATAATCTGGTAGCTGTCGTCTGATATTTGAGTGATTTGATTGTGAGTGGACGTTTGATGCTTACCGACTAAGCATCCGGCGTCTCCACACCC
>JAXRKP010000562.1:100000-110000 GCA_037039925.1 Doris montereyensis
TACATGACACACATGACATGTCCGTACTACATGACATGTCTCGTACTACATGACATGCATGTCTCGTATTACATGACATGTCTGGTACTACATGACATGTCTGGTACTACATGACATGTCTCGTACATGACATGTCTGGTACTACATGACATGTCTGGTACTACATGACATGTCTCGTACTATGACATGTCTGGTACTACATGACATGTCTGGTACTACATGACATGTCTGGTACATGACATGTCTGGTACTATATGTACTACATGGTACTACATGACATGTCTGGTACTACATGACATGTCTCGTACTACATGACATGTCTGGTACTATGACATGTCTGGTACTAGACATGATGACATGTCTGGTACTACATGACATGTCTGGTACTATGACATCTCTGGTACTACATGACATGTCTCGTACTACATGACACGTCTGGTACTGCATGATACATGTCTGGTACTACATGACATGTCTCGTACTACATGACATGACGTCTGGTACTACATGACATGTCTGGTACTACATGACATGTCTGGTACTACATGACATGTCTGGTACTACATGACATGTCTGGTACTACATGACATGTCTGGTACTACATGACATGTCTGGTACTACATGACATGTCTGGTACTACATGACATGTCTGGTACTACATGTTACATGACATGTCTGGTACTACATGACATGTCTGGTACAACATGACATGTCTGGTACTACATGACATGTCTGGTACTACATGACATGTCTGGTACTACCATGACATGTCTCGTACTACATGACATGTCTGGTACTACATGACATGTCTGGTACTATGACACGTCTGACACATGACATGTCTCGTACTACATGACATGTCTGGTACTATGACATGTCTCGTACTACATGACATGTCTGGTACCATGACATGTCTGGTACTACATGACATGTCTCGTACTACATGACATGTCTGGTATTACATGACATGTCTGGTACTACATGACATGTCTCGTACTACATGACATGTCTCGTACTACATGACATGTCTGGTCTCTTGACATGTCTGGTACTACATGACATGTCTGGTACTACATGACATGTCTGGTACTACATGACACGTCTCGTACTACATGACATGCTGAAGGAATGACCATGACATGTCTGGGACATGACATGTCTCGTGTACATGACATGCCTACATGACATGTCTGTCACATGACATGTTTTGACATCTTCCATGACATGTTGGGTACTACAGGACCCTTGCCCAAACATGCGGCTGTCCGTTTGAACCAGTGGGTTCGACTTTGAGCCTTGGAGAAGGGACCATGCAGTTCTAATGGTTTCTGACATGTCTGGGTCTGGCCATGTCAAGAGATACATGACATGTCTGGTACTACAAATGACACAGACCTGACATGTGAGACACTCTTTTTCTTCTTCTTGCTCCACGTCTGTACTACATTGACACTCTTTTTTTCTTCTTCTTTTATAATCCTTTAGCTACTAAGAATAATAATAATAATAATAATAATAATAATAATAATAATAATAATAATAATAATAATAATAATATTGTTATAAAATAATAATAATAATAATATTCTTATTATGTTAAATAATAATGTCTGGTATACATTATTTTTATCATCATTATGACATGTAATACCATGATTATGTTCATCATACTATTGTTGTCGTAGTTGTAGGAGTATTAGTGATAGTGGTTAGTAGTAACAATAGTAGTAGTAGTAGTAGTAGTAATGACACGTCGTGTAGTAGTAGTAGTAGTAGTATTCGATAACATGCGGCTGTCCGTTTGAAATGCACTTTTGAGCTTGGAGAAGGGAGAGATGGTTTCTCACACCTAGGTCTGGGTCTGGCCAAATCTCACAAGACCTGATGTGAGCATTGTTGGAAGAAAGCTCCACGCTGTACTATTGAGACACTTTTTTTTTTCTTCTTCTTTTTTTTTTACCCTTTGGCTACTAAGATTTGTTACCGTTGTTATAATCATAATAATAATAATAATAATAATAATAATAATAATAATAATAATAATAATAATAATAATAATAATAATAATAATATTATTATTAATAATAATAATAAATTATTATTATTATTATTATTATGATTAATACCATCATTATTTTCATCATCATTATTGTTGTCGTTGTTACTAGTAGTTGTAGGAGTATTAGTGATAGTGGTTAGTAGTAGTATATAGTAGTAGTAGTAGTAGTAATAGTAGTAGTAGTAGTACACACGATATTAACAGACGAGAGAGAGAGAGAGAGAGAGAGAGAGAGAGAGAGAGAGAGAGAGAGAGAGAGAGAGAGAGAGAGAGAGAGAGAGAGACACACAGACACAGACACAGAGACACAGACACAGACACAGACAGAGACAGACAGACAGACAGACAACGAGATAGAGGATATATTCTTTCATTTAGAGGGATGAGGAGGTGGATGAAGCGATATGATTAATTCATTCACAGAAATTGAGACTGACTGACAGACAGACAGACAGACAGAGATTGTTCCAATTACATGTACATTGTCGTGTAATTGCATTTGATGCTGCAGCGCATCTCGATGGCGTGGCTAATATGGAACGTGGTTTCCATTTATTGCCTTGCTCTATTGGCTTGCTATTGCCTTGCTATATTGCTTTCTTGTTGCCTTGCTATTGCCTTGCTATTGCCTTGCTATATTGCCTTGCTATATTGCCTTGCTATTGCCCTGCTATATTGCCTTGCTATTGCCTTGCTATTGCCCTGCTATATTTCCTTGCTATTGCCTTGCTATTGCCCTGCTATTGCCTTGCTATTGCCCTGCTATTGCCCTGCTATATTGCCTTGCTATTGCCATTGCTATATTGCCTTGCTATTACCTTGCTATTGCCATTGCCTAGCCACACTGTGAACACTGGCGCTGTTACTGATGCTGTGAGTGTGAGCCAATTTGTGCCTGTAGACACCAGTTGAAGGAGGTGGCAACGTGATGGATTTTCTTAGTAACACAGAGAGAGAGAGAGAGAGAGAGAGAGAGAGAGAGAGAGAGAGAGAGAGAGAGAGAGAGAGAGAGAGAGAGAGAGACAGAGAGAGAGACAGACAGACAGACAGACAGACAGACAGACAGACAGACAGACAAACAGAGAGAGAGAGAGAGAGAGAGGGGGGGGTATGTTGATTGCCGTTTGTCCTTTATTATTATTAGTAACCTTGACCGGCGGTGACTGTTTGAACTCTAGAGAAAATCTTTGCTGGGGTGGCTGGCGATGATACCAGCCCTCCCCCTTCCTCCCTTCCCCTCCCCTTCCCCGACCCCATGGGAGATAGAAGGAAAACTACTACTACTACTACTACTACTACCACTACTACGACGACGACGACACTACAGAACTGCCAATCTATCTCGCGGGGTCATCAGTCTCTCGAGCGCGCGTGCCTTGACCAATAACTCACGAGCTACCCGCGGTGGTAAGTTTACATGACCGGCGCTGAGAAGTTGAAGGCGCGACTACTACTGCTAGACTCGGTGGCCGCAGGGTTATCCCATCCAGCGACTATCAGCGCCGTTGTAGTAGAGCGAATAAAGAACATGGCCGGCTGGGTCCGTGACGAGCTAGTGCTCGCTTTCACCCCTCTCCCCGCCCCCCCCCCCCCATCGTATCTCTCTCATGATCTCTTTTTTTTTTTAGTGTTTAGTGGCTTGGGCAGTTTATGAATTTGGGCTCCCTTGGATGTGGGATCGCAAAGGTCTCATCTGTATATTTATTACTTTTATGATGATAATGATTAACCGGCGTTTTGTTATTCAAATAGCCTTTGGCTTGAGTCATGCCTATAATTTGGGCTTACAAGGACGCGTGGTCTGAAAGGTCGTATCTGTATATTTGATTTTATGATAATAATGAACCATCGTCTTGTTATTCAGATAGCGTGTGGCTTGAATCGTGTCTGTTTGGGCTCCCAGGGACGCTTTGTCTGAAATGTCTTATCTGTATATTTGCTTTTATGATAACGATTAGCCGTCGTTTTGTTATTCACAAAACTTGTGGCTTGAATAGTGTTTTTATTTGGGCTCCCAATGATGCGTGATCTGAAAGGTCTCATGTATACGTTGGCTTACATTTGGCTACAAATTGATGTCAGTGATTTGTCTTATAAGTTGCTTGTGGCTAGTGTATAGTTTGGGGCTCTTAATGATGTGTGATCGGGGATGTTTCTTATCTGTACATTTGCTTGTAGTTTGTAGCTAACTGCCGTGTTGGCATACAAGTGGAAAGTCGATAATCTAGAGTTTGTAGCTAACTGCCGTGTTGGCATACAAGTGGAAACTCGATAATCTAGAGTTTGTAGCTAACTGCCGTGTTGGCATACAAGTGGAAAGTCGATAATCTAGAGTTTGTAGCTAACTGCCGTGTTGGCATACAAGTGGAAAGTCGATAATCTAGAGTTTGTAGCTAACTGCCGTGTTGGCATACAAGTGGAAAGTCGATAATCTAGAGTTTGTAGCTAACTGCCGTGTTGGCATACAAGTGGAAAGATAATCGCTAATAATCTACAAGTGGAAACTCGTGTTGGCATTTAGTCTAGAGTTTGTAGCTAACTGCCGTGTTGGCATACAAGTGGAAACTCGATAATCTAGAGTTTGTAGCTAACTGCCGTGTTGGCATACAAGTGGAAACTCGATAATCCAGATCTAGAGTTTGTAGCTAACTGCCGTCGGCCTAGAGTTTCTCAAGTGGAAACTCGATAATCTAGAGTTTGTAGCTAACTGTCGTGTTGGCATACAAGTGGGGACTTGGTAGTCTAGAGTTTGTAGCTAACTGCCGTGTTGGCATACAAGTGGGGACTTGGTAGTCTAGAGTTTGTAGCTAACTGCCGTGTTGGCATACAAGTGGGGACTCGGCAGTCCAGAGACAAGGCGTCGGCCTCCCCCTAATGTCCCGGGTTCCACGTAGGTTGGTCTCGACACCTAAACCCATCGGTGGCGGACGGTAAACCCATCGGTGGCGGATAGAGTTCCGTGTTCAGATCACAACATTTTGTGCGCTTTAAATATGTCTTGGCTGTTTACAAGGCAATCCGGGCAAAATTCTAATGCCTGCCGAGTGGTGCGGCCGCCGGACTGGGGATCATGAGGTCCTGGGTTCGAATCCTAGCAAAGCTAGGCCCGACGTTGTGTTCCTTAAGAAAGACACAACACGCATTTTTTCCCCACTCGACCCAGTTGCAAATGGGTACAAGCACTTACTTGGGATAAAAAATTACCTGCGCCAGACGTAGTGTCGTGGCCAGGAGGTGATTGTTTTCACCTGTTCGGCTTCACGCCACCGAAACCGCAATAAACTACGGCTCTGTGGGCGCTGAAGAGCTCTTGTCGATGGCCTATGCTCCACCAGGGGTGATGTTGATGAACCCATTTGTCTGTGTTTTGATCCAACTGCCATGCGATGAGCTTGCTATCAGCGTTGCAGAAAGTGGTTCGGAAGAAATCCACCGTAGCCATGGAATCGATGGAATCGAAGTAGCGAAATACTTTACAGTACGATATCGTTGGCATTTCGTTTGTTCGTTCACAATCACCTGGCACCACCTTCGCTCGGCTCGTATTAATGCGTTTGGAATCTCAATCGGCATTGGACGGAAGGTCAAGGTCGCTCTCTCAGCTTCCGGTTGGCACGATCATTGACTCCGGCTCCATGTCTTCTCAGGCGGCTGACAATTTGGACGAATTGGCCCGAAATAAGAAGACGACGATGGTTTAGATGGATGGACGTGTGACCGCTGGTCGATCCGTTGTCTGGCTTCCATTATTAACGATGAGGGCGGAGAGAGAGAGAGAGAGAGAGAGAGAGAGAGAGAGAGAGAGAGGAGGGAGAGGAGAGGGAGAGAGAGAGAGAGGGGGACTCTGTGTGTGTGTGTCTGTGTGTGTGACAGTTTGGAGACGTATCAGGCAGAGTTCTGTTTGTAACGAACATGACAGGCTGTGGGTTGTCCATCAACAGTCTCTCGCTAACGAGGCCAAGTAAACAAGGTGGGGCGATGGGTTGGCTGTGGCTGCAGTTCGGACGCTGATGATGCGGCATGGACGTGTGAAGGAAATAGAAAGAAAAACGCCTTACTTGCATGTATGCTAATGCATGTATACATGTACAATCTATCTCTCTCTCTCTCTCTCTCTCTCTCTCTCTCTCTCTCTCTCTCTCTCTCTCTCTCTCTCTCTCTCTCTCTCTCTCTCTCTCTCTCTCTCTCTCTCTCTCTCTCTCTCTCTCGCTATATATATATATATATATATATATATATATATATATATATATATATATATATATATATATATATATATATATATATATATATATATATATATTTATATGCTGAATGTCTCTAACTTTGACCGTTTGTAACTCAGGAACCACTGCATCCACAGCCTTCACAGGTAGATTTCAAATAGCCTGCTTTAGGTTTTTAGCGAATGAACTTTTGGGTCGAATCAGTATTTTAATTGATTGTGAAAAAACATTTTTTGCTAGCGATCCACCAACGTTTTTATTGTTCCTAGATCTACTTTCTAGATTTCCGGTCATTACGATAAAAAGCCCTCGTTGCTGCAGTATCGAGTACTGATTTGATCTAATAATCGTACTTGATATCACCCGTAACCGATACAGTGGTTTCTGAGAAATCAAAGTCCAACATCATTTACAGGCATGCTTGTATATAAAGCTGTACGTCTCTTTATTTTTTACCGCTCTGATCTCAGGAACCACTGCACCCACAACCGCCATATTTCACAGGTAGATTTCAAATAGTTTACTTTAGGTTCTTAGCGAATAAAACCTATGGATCAAATCAGCATTTAATTCGTTGTTTTGCCTACGATCCACGAAACTTTTTTTTGTTATTGTTATTGTTCTTCCTTCATTTCCGCTCAGTAGATGTGCAATGAAACAAAAGCCCGCCTAACCTTAGTATCGAATACTGTACCGGTACTCGATATCACCCCGCACCCGGTGACCTATTGAGTTGGCTGGGGTACGGTAAAAGAGTGATTAGTAATCATCATTGTCTACGGGCATGCTTCAAATATACTACTATATAGATCTATATACATGATAATAATATATATATATATATATATTTCTAAGCTGGTCATTCTTTCTCCGTCAAAGGTCCTGTTGCCAGGCCACTGAGAGTAATCGTGATGTTTTGTATGCATCTTGGATTTCAAGATTGTTTTGTTTAGGGGGGAGTTTCTACCAGAGAGTAACGCTTGATTATGGGAAATTTCAATGTTTCCTCGTCTATAAATATAATTTTCATTCACGTAATTTTCAACGGGTTTTCATATTAAAAAGTTGTAATGGTATCGTTGACAGAATCATTGACAGTATCGTTGACAGAATCATTGACAGTATCGTTGACAGAATCATTAACATTATCGTTGACACCTAATGCTCATCTGAATGGTGTCGTCATCGCTTAGGACGGCATGACGATACCCTCATCGGGTTTGCTTGTTACTATAAATAGTTCTGACTCGGTATCTCTTTGTCAGTCAAAGCTTTTGTTGCCAGGTCACTAAGGACAGCCATATTCTGCACGTAGGTTCTAAATGACCCCAATATCATTTTCATGTCATGAGTGTTTGTACCGGAAGTGACGTTTCATTAGGCTGAGGAGAAGAGTACCAATGCTTCCTCGTCTTTGACTAAACTTTCCGTTCACCTCAGAAGTCATTTTAATCAGGTTTTAGAATTTAAGAGTTGGCATTGTATACTTTGTGCCTAGCCATGGAACATTAGTATCGAGGAATGACTTTTATTAATCTAATAATCAAGGAATGATTTAATTCTTCGCCTATATCTTATTTTGATCTTCCTCCTCCTCCATCTCTCCTTGTTCTTCGTCGTAACTTGTAGTCAAGTCTTGAGTATCGTTGTCAGCGAGCATGGTCTTGCATTTTATCTTGAACTGTTAATCCCGTTAGATGTTAAAGTCATGCATTTAATTGTGTATTGTGTGTCTGTGTGTGTGTGTGTGTTGTAAGTCTTCATGTATTCATTGCCACTGTTTAATTTAATTTATGCTGGCAATTTATTCCACGATCTGAGCGAAAATCCATGTTTGAAGATGGGCTTATAATGTGATCGTGTGTGTATATATATTGTGTGTGTGTGTGTGTTATTAGCATGTGTGGAGGGTTGATGGGCGCTATCGACAGGTCATACTGCTTTCCGTTCCCTCTTTACTTATCTTTGATCTTGCTGTTTTCTTCTTAATTCATTCACCCTGAAATCACCACATTGTGGATGGTGTGAATTTCATTTTAAAAAGGCTATGACGTCACATGTTTAGAAAGTGTCTAGCACCTACTGTAAAAAAACGTCAGCTAAAGTTCCTTCAATGCCCTTAAGTCCCATAGAGCCGGATATTATCCCGGTTTCTATAGCGTGAAGCGGAAACATGTGACAATAATCACCTCCTGGCCAGGACGCTATTCTGACGCAAGTTTTTTTATCACAAGCTAGTGCTTGTACCCATTTGCACCTGGGGAGAGTGGGGAAAATGCGCATTAAGCGTCTTTCCCAAGGAACAACACAACGTCGGACCTGGTTTTACTAGGATTCGAACTCGGGACCTCATGATCCCCAGTCCAGTCCGGCAGCCTAACCGTTCGGCCACCGACACCAGTTTGCACCTACTGCACCTCGTTACGATTGCAAACGTCTACATTGGTCAAAACACACCTCATAAAACGCTATGTCTTCAACAGCAACCTTTTCCCTTCAGATCAGACATTCAAGATGTGCAATTTCATGAATATATACGTTTAAGTACGCTCTTTCTAAAGTGTGTCTGGCTAGAATCTAATCGTTGAATTACTGTTGCCGGGCGTTGCTGGTCGGCCTTACTTCTTTCCCCTTCACTCTTTCACTCGTCTCTTCTTGCTGTATCCTTTTAATTCCCCATGAGATCACCGCACCGCACCGGGTGGATGAGGGTAGATTTCAAGGAAACAAAACAACTCATCAAACTTGCATCGCAAATCAGTTCCACTACAACAATTGTCATCAGTTGCAGTGACAGCGTTTCAACCAAAACCGTGTCCCTAGACAACCAGAAAATAAAAATAGAAAGAGAAAGACAAGAAAAGTGCAGCACACAAAAATACTAAAAGCAACAACCTCAACAGCAACACCAACAACAACAACGAAGTGTTTCGTGGCATCTCCGGAAATGGTGAATTAATCCCAACGCCCGCCACGATACTCGGTATTCGATCCCACAGGGTGAGTCATTGTTCGCCACGATCTTTGGTGGCGTGAAGAATACACAAACGCTAATACTTCGATTGGTTCAGTTTGTTTGCAGTAGGGATGGGAAGAGGGTTCGATTCTAGCTAGCAGGCTTGACTTGGTATGCAAGCTATTGGGGTGTCTTTGTCTGCTCCTTTGTCTCTTTGTCTGTCTGTCTGGGTCTGTGTTTGTTTCTTCCCCTTCCATGTGTGATGTTCAGTCTTTGCTATCTGACTGTCGTGTGTTTGTGTGTGATTGTGCGTCTCTCTCTCATGCGCTCCCCCCCCTCTCTCTCTCTCTCTCTCTCTCTCTCTCTCTCTCTCTCTCTCTCTCTCTCTCTCTCTCTCTCTCTCTCTCTCTCTCTCTCTCTCTCTCTCTCTCTCTCTCTCTCTCTCTCTCTCTCTCTCTCTCTCTCTTTCTCTCTCTCTTCTTCTCTCTCTCTCTCTTTCTCTCTCTCTCTTCTCTCTCTCTCTCTCTCTCTCTCTCTCTCTCTCTCTCTCTCTCTCTCTCTCTCTCTCTCTCTCTCTCTCTCTCTCTCTCTCTTCTCTCTCTCTCTCTCTCTCTCTCTCTCTCTCTCTCTCTCTCTCTCTCTCTCTCTCTCTCTCTCTCTCGTCTCTCTCGTGGACGGTTGTAGGCTGCTGCTAGTAGCTCTTACATCGCTGTTTCCTTTAAATTCACTCTGAGACTGCCACCTGTGATGGACGGGGTG
>JAXRKP010000562.1:112500-115000 GCA_037039925.1 Doris montereyensis
TTGGGACTTATTTTTATACCAACACTGAGTTTGGGACTTATTTTTATATCAACAATGAGTTTGGGATTTATCTTTATATCAACACTGAGTTTGGGATTTATCTTTATATCAACACTGAGTTTGGGACTGACCCTTATATGAACAGTGAGTTTGGAATTTATCTTTATATCAACACTGAGTTGGGACTTATCTTTATATCAACACTGAGTTTGGGACTTATCTTTATATCAACACTGAGTTTAGGGACTTATCTTTATATCAACACTGAGTTTGGGATTCAGCTTTATATCAACACTGAGTTTGGGACTTATGTTTTTTTCTTTCTTTAAATAAAATCTTTCTATCAACACTGAGTTTGACAATCCCCGCATCACACACATCACAGTCCGAATGACCAACAGCCTCTTCAACACACTGAGTTTGGAGACTTATGTGCTCAACGGAAATGACCATGTACGAGTTCCTCAAGTGGTCGAACAAGATCACAGTCCGAATGACCAACAGGTGCATCAGCGGTCAGCTCACCAACCCAATGACAGCTTACATCGATGACCTCAGTAAGTCACTTACCACCCAATGACAGCTTACATCGATGACCTCAGTAAGTCACTTACCCAATGACAGCTTACATCGATGACCTCAGTAAGTCACTTACCCAATGACAGCTTACATCGATGACCTCAGTAAGTCACTTACCCAATGACAGCTTACATCAATGACCTCAGTAAGTCACTTACCCAATGACACATCGATGACCTCAGTAAATCACTTACCCAATGACAGCTTACATCGATGACCTCAGTAAGTCACTTACCCAATGACAGCTTACATCGATGACCTCAGTAAGTCACTTACCCAATGACAGCTTACATCGATGACCTCAGTAAGTCACTTACCCAATGACAGCTTACATCAATGACCTCAGTAAGTCACCAACCCAATGACAGCTTACATCAATGACCTCAGTAAGTCACTAATCATTTTTGTCATAATGGACTGCTACAATAGCGACACAGAGAGAGAAGAACCCTTTTCCTAACGCCAACCATCAGAAGCGCAACGGGAAGTTTAGAAAATGTAAACACACCACAGCGATCTGGTTGCAGGGAATTTGAATCTAGGTCACAGTGTCTCCGAGCGGGAAATATGCATAATTATGAGTTACAGGGAGGAGCGGATCTTCACAAAACCGATTTCCCCCAAAATGGGACAAATCTAATTTATTGAATTCTTTGATGGAGGTAGTTCATTCCCTTCATAACGAGACCAGAAAATAAACTCAGCATTGATTCTTTGAATGGATACAAAGTTTTTAGAAACGACACAGGCCCAGCTTTCAACACATATCTGTTGTAATATTAAGACAGCAATTTTGTCTAAAGTATTGCAAGTTGCTAGTTTTTAGAAACGGCACAGGCCCAGCTTTCAACACACATCTGTTGTACTATTAGAGACAGCAATTTTGTCTAAAGTATTGCAAGTTGCTAGTTTTTAGAAACGGCACAGGCCCAGCTTATAGCACACATTTGTTGTACTATTAGAAACGGCAATTTTGTCTTAAGTATTGCAAGTTGCTACGCATATTCAGAGACAGCAATTTTGTCTAAAGTATTGCAAGTTGCCACTCATATTTAGAGACAGCAACTTTGTCTAAAGTATTGCAAGTTGCCACTCATATTTAGAGACAGCAACTTTGTCTAAAGTATTGCAAGTTGCCACTCATATTCAGAGACAGCAACTTTGTCTAAAGTATTGCAAGTTGCTACTCATATTTAGAGACAGCAATTTTGTCTAAAGTAATGCAAGTTGCTACTCATATTCAGAGACAGCAATTTTGTCTAAAGTAATGCAAGTTGCTACTCATATTTAGAGACAGCAATTTTGTCTAAAGTAATGCAAATTGTTACTCATATTTAGAGACAGCAATTTTGTCTAAAGTATTGCAAGTTGCTGCTCATATTCAGAGACAGCAATTTTGTCTAAAGTATTGCAAATTGCTACTTACTTTAATCATCACAATACACATCATCCAAATATGTTTGAAAAATTATCCTAAATATGCTCTGATCTGATCGATATACGAATAAAATATTATTCCAAATGAAGCATGTACAAACTCTTTCGATTAATGGTCTAGAAACTATTTTTGCGCTCCTGAAAGAAATTGGAGAGTGTCGACAGATCTAGAGTACTAAAACGTATCAATTTTTAACACACTGACTATATTTTTTTATAATATTTACGAATATTTTGATTTTTTTAAAGTGCTTTATGTTGCGCCTGGATAGTTGTCAGTAATATTAGTCAACTACGAACTCTGGTGGACGGGTTACTTCAAAGAACCAAGCAAAACAATTACAAGTGCCCATGATGAGTGTGCCCCCCCTCCCCCCTCAATAATCTTGTATTATCGTTTTCTTTTGTGTGTTGCCAGCACCTTACACCTACTACGTAATCCAAGTTGCCGCCAAAACCGGAGGCGGTCAAGGAGAATACAGCG
>JAXRKP010000562.1:120000-125000 GCA_037039925.1 Doris montereyensis
GTATCAAGATTTACAACTTTGGCATTGTCACAAAATTCTTGATTCGTAAAATGTCACCTTCCTCATTCCTGTCAGCCAAGGGCTGCTACGGAACTGCTTTTAAAAATTGTTTCTCTCGCTCACCTTTCTTCATAATTCACTCACCAGTATGCAGTTATCGTCATCTTTTTCTGCTTCTCTGATCATTTATTATTTGAATTAATCACCACTTCCCGTCCCTGCACCCCAATCACACGCCACAAACGTTCTCCTCATCTCTGTTTCAGCGCACACGTCTGGCAACAATGAAATCTACGACAAAGGAACCTATCAGGGTAAAGATTCGTAGGCTGATTCGACTTCATTTCGTCATTTCATTTCATTTCATTTCATTTCATGTCATTTCATTTCATTTCATTTCATTTCTGTTCTTTTCTCTGCATCCTCTACATCATCTCATGAATGTTTTTTTCTTCTTCTTTTTTCTCGGTCTTATCTTTACCGTGTGTATCGGGTGGGGCAGGGGGGGGGGTGTCAGCCTAGGGTCGGTAGCATGCTAGACTCTCTCTAGAATCTCTCTCAGAGAAATATTTCTTTTAAAAAATCTCCAGAGATTGTCCTTTTTAAAAACTTTTCTTCATATTTCGTCCTTAAAACTTCTTATAACTTGAACTCATCACACACTCAACCTAGTAATATTCTCTCTGCTCTTAAGCAACATCACTACTACAGTTATAGTCTCCGGCTAAGTGTACGCCGCCTAAGAGATTTTTTATTGATTTGATTTGACACATCTACAACTAAGGTGATGTTGGGGGTTTTGGTAGGATTTTAAAAAATCTTGCCTGGACTGCCCTGTAAACAGACAAGGGATTCTAAAAGTGCACAGAGTATTGTGATCTGCACATGGGACATGTCGGCGGGGCTCAAACCTACTACCTTTTGGTTGAGAGGCCAACACCTGGCCTCTGGACTACCGAGGGCAATTTAAGAAATCATGTATAAAAACTTAACAGCGTGTTTATATTAACATCAATAAGACCTTCAACTCATTGTAAGGTCTTATACTAAGAAGGATTTATTAAAGAGTTCAGTTTTCAATTTTGCTTTAAAAGCATTCAAAGATTTTTCATTTCTCGTGTCCTCAGTCAAGGAGTCCCACACTTCAGGTGCAGCAAATTCAAAAGCTCTGCCAGAGAAATTTGATTTGGGTATATTCTTGACTTTTTCAACATGAGTTTGTGTTGAAGATTTTGTTTTGTTTTCTAGAATCGATGAAGAAGACAGTCATGTTTTTTTCCCTTTTTCTTTTTTCTTTTCTTGATTGCTTCATTGGCCAAAATATAATGTCACTCGTGGAGAATGGATATGACAAATCGTTTCTTCTAGGACATTCACAGAATCTTCAACTGGCAGAGACTTGAATATATATATATATATATATATATATATATATTAGCATTGTGTTCATATTAGCATAGAGTTCATATTAGCATTGAGTTCATATTAGCATTGAGTTTTTATTAGCATTTAGTTCATATTAACATTGAGTTCATATTAGCTTTGAGTTCATATTAGCATTGAACTCAGCATTGAATTCATATTAGCATTGAGTTCATATTAGCATTGAGTTCATATTAGCATTGAATTCATATTAGCATTGAATTCATATCACTATTGAGTTCATATCACCATTGAGTTCATATCACCATTGACTTCATATCACCATTGAATTCATATTAGCATTGAGTTCATATTAGCATTAGCATTGAGTTCATATTAGCATTGAGTTCATATCACCATTGAGTTCATATCACCATTGAGTGCATATTAGCATTGAGTTCATATTAGCATTGAGTTCATATCACCATTGAGTTCATATCACCATTGGGTTCATATTAGCTTGGTTTTATATTAGCATTGAGTTTATATTAGCATTGGGTTCATGTTAACACAGAGTTCATATTAGCATTGAGTTTTATATTAGCATTGAGTTTATATTAGCATTGGGTTCAAATTAACATTGAGTTCATATTAGCTTGGTTTATATTAGGTTCATATTAAGTTTATATTAGCATTGAGTTCATATTAGCATTGAGTTCATATTAACATTGAGTTCATATTAGAATTGAGTTCATATTAGCATTGAGTTCATATTAGCATTGAGTTCATATTAGCACCGGAGTTCATATTAACATTGAGTTCATATTAACATTGGGTTCATATTAGCATTGAGTTCATATTAGCATTGAGTTCATATTAGCATTGGGTTCATATTATTTTTAATTGTTTAGAAAGTTCATATTTATTAGCATTGAGTTCATATTAGCATTGGGTTTATATTAGCATTGTTTTCCCCAAATAAAAAGTTCATAGTAGCATTGAGTTCAATCAATTTTTTAGCATTGGGTTTATATTAGCATTGAGTTCATAGTAGCATTGAGTTCATATTAGCATTGAGTTCATATTGGTGGTAAAAAAATTTAAAATTGTTTAGAAAATACCAAAACATATTTATTTAGCTGTACATTTTTCTGGTAAAAATCAATTTTAATATGAAAACAGAAACTTACGGGTTGGGTTGTTTTTCTTAATTAGCAAGTCCATCAGCACCTTTGGGAAAAGCATCAAATATCCTTTTGTTTTCTATGAAATAAAGACAGTGTTTTTTAGATTCCAATAAAGTTCAGTTTGTTTTGTATCAAATAAAAAGTGTTTGTTTAGATAAAATTGTTGTTTAAATAGAGTAAAGACTGTGTCTCAAATCAATTTTTTTAAGACAGTGTTTAGACTGGATCAAAGTAAAGCGTTTGTTTCAGAGTGTATCAAAGTAAAGACAGTTCTGACTCAAAGTAATGACAGTGTTTAGACTGGATCATAAAGACAGTGTTTAGAGTGTATCAAAGTAAAGACAGTGTTTGTTTAGAGTTATCAAAGTAAAGACATTGTGAGTGGCTGTGGTGGTTTAGGATATCAAAGTAAGATCATTTTTTGTTTAAATTTCTTTCCTGAAAATTTCTTTCCTGAAAATTTCCTTCAAAGTAAAGATTTCTTTCATTCAATCGTAAAGACAGTGTTTGTTTAGATATGAAAAACAGAAGACTTAGGTTAAGTTGGGTTGTTTTTCTTTAATTATCAAAGTCTAAGAGGATCCAAAGCACCTTTAAAGCTAGGCCTGTTTAGAGTGTATCAAAGTAAAGACAGTGTTTGTTTAGAGTGTATCAAAGTAAAGACAGTGTTTAGAGTGTATCAAAGTAAAGACAGTGTTTAGAGTGTATCAAAGTAAAGACAGTGTTTAGAGTGTATCAAAGTAAAGACAGTGTTTGTTTAGAGTGTATCAAAGTTTAAGAGACAGTGTTTTGTTTAGAGTGTTTATCAAAGTAAAGACAGTGTTTTGTATCAAAGTAAAGACAGTGTTTAGAGTGTATCAAAGTAAAGACAGTGTGTTTAAAGACAGTGTTTAGAGTGTATCAAAGTAAAGACAGTGTTTAGAGTGTATCAAAGTAAAGACAGTGTTTTAGAGTGTATCAAAAGTAAAGACAGTGTTTAGAGTGTGTATCAAAGTAAAGACAGTGTTTGTTTAGAGTGTATCAAAGTAAAGACAGTGTTTAGAGTTTAGTATCAAAGTAAAGACAGTGTTTAGAGTGTATCAAAGTAAAGACAGTTTGTTTAGAGTGTATCAAAGTAAAGACAGTGTTTAGAGTGTATCAAAGTAAAGACAGTTTGTTTAGAGTGTATCAAAGTAAAGACAGTGTTTGTTTAGAGTGTATCAAAGTAAAGACAGTGTTTGTTTAGAGTGTATCAAAGTAAAGACAGTGTTTAGACTGTATCAAAGTAAAGACAGTGTTTGTTTAGAGTGTATCAAAGTAAAGACAGTGTTTAGAGTGTATCAAAGTAAAGACAGTGTTTGTTTAGAGTGTATCAAAGTAAAGACAGTGTTTGTTTGTTTAGAGTGTATCAAAGTAAAGACAGTTTGTTTAGAGTGTATCAAAGTAAAGACAGTGTTTGTTTAGAGTGTATCAAAGTAAAGACAGTGTTTGTTTAGAGTGTATCAAAGTAAAGACAGTGTTTGTTTAGAGTGTATTAAAGACAGTGTTTGTTTAGAGTGTATCAAAGTAAAGACAGTGTTTAGAGTGTATCAAAGTAAAGACAGTTTGTTTAGAGTGTATCAAAGTAAAGACAGTGTTTGTTTAGAGTTATCAAAGTAAAGACAGTGTTTAGAGTGTATCAAAGTAAAGACAGTGTTTGTTTAGAGTGTATCAAAGTAAAGACAGTGTTTAGAGTGTATCAAAGTAAAGACAGTGTTTGTTTAGAGTGTATCAAAGTAAAGACAGTGTTTGTTTAGAGTGTATCAAAGTAAAGACAGTGTTTGTTTAGAGTGTATCAAAGTAAAGACAAAGTGTAAGTAAAGACAGTGTTTGTTTAGAGTGTATCAAAGTAAAGACAGTGTTTAGAGTGTATCAAAGTAAAGACAGTGTTTAGAGTGTATCAAAGTAAAGACAGTGTTTGTTTAGAGTGTATCAAAGTAAAGACAGTGTTTGTTTAGAGTGTATCAAAGTAAAGACAGTGTTTATTTAGAGTGTATCAAAGTAAAGACAGTGTTTGTTTAGAGTGTATCAAAGTAAAGACAGTGTTTGTTTGTATCAAAGTAAAGACAGTGTTTGTTTAGAGTGTATCAAAGTAAAGACAGTGTTTGTTTAGAGTGTATCAAAGTAAAGACAGTGTTTAGAGTGTATCAAAGTAAAGACAGTGTTTATTTAGAGTGTATCAAAGTAAAGACAGTGTTTATTTAGAGTGTATCAAAAGTAAAGACAGTGTTTATTTAGAGTGTATCAAAGTAAAGACAGTGTTTGTTTAGAGTGTATCAAAGTAAAGACAGTGTTTATTTAGAGTGTATCAAAGTAAAGACAGTGTTTATTTAGAGTGTATCAAAGTAAAGACAGTGTTTATTTAGAGTGTATCAAAGTAAAGACAGTGTTTATTTAGAGTGTATCAAAGTAAAGACAGTGTTTGTTTAGAGT
>JAXRKP010000562.1:130000-215000 GCA_037039925.1 Doris montereyensis
AAGTAATGTGGGGGTTATGTTTGGAAGGGGTAATATCGGGACAACTGAAGTAATGTGGGGGTTATGTTTGGAAGGGGGTAATATCGGGACAACTGAAGTAATGTGGGGGTTATGTTTGGAAGGGGGTAATATCGGGACAACTGAAGTAATGTGGGGGTTATGTTTGGAAGGGGGTAATATCGGGACAACTGAAGTAATGTGGGGGTTATGTTTGGAAGGGGGGTAATATCGGGACAACTGAAGTAATGTGGGGGTTATGTTTGGAAGGGGGTAATATCAGGACAACTGAAGTAATGTGGGGGTTATGTTTGGAAGGGAGGTAATATCGGGACAACTGAAGTAATGTGGGGGTTATGTTTGGAAGGGGGGTAATATCGGGACAACTGAAGTAATGTGGGGGTTATGTTTGGAAGGGGGGTAATATCGGGACAACTGAAGTAATGTGGGGGTTATGTTTGGAAGGGGGTAATATCGGGACAACTGAAGTAATGTGGGGGTTATGTTTGGAAGGGGGTAATATCGGGACAACTGAAGTAATGTGGGGGTTATGTTTGGAAGGGGGGTAATATCGGGACAACTGAAGTAATGTGGGGGTTATGTTTGGAAGGGGGTAATATCGGGACAACTGAAGTAATGTGGGGGTTATGTTTGGAAGGGGGTAATATCGGGACAACTGGAGTAATGTGGGGGTTATGTTTGGAAGGGGGTAATATCGGGACAACTGAAGTAATGTGGGGGTTATGTTTGGAAGGGGGGTAATATCGGGACAACTGAAGTAATGTGGGGGTTATGTTTGGAAGGGGGGTAATATCGGGACAACTGAAGTAATGTTGGGGTTATGTTTGGAAGGGGGTAATATCGGGACAACTGAAGTAATGTGGGGGTTATGTTTGGAAGGGGGTAATATTGGGACAACTGAAGTAATGTGGGGGTTATGTTTGGAAGGGGGGTAATATCGGGACAACTGAAGTAATGTGGGGGTTATGTTTGGAAGGGGGTAATATCGGGACAACTGAAGTAATGTGGGGGTTATGTTTGGAAGGGGTAATATCGGGACAACTGAAGTAATGTGGGGGTTATGTTTGGAAGGGGGGTAATATCGGGACAACTGTAAGTAATGTGGGGGTTATGTTTGGAAGGGGGTTATGTTTAATATCGGGACAACTGGAGTAATGTGGGGGTTATGTTTGGAAGGGGGGTAATATCGGGACAACTGGAGTAATGTGGGGGTTATGTTTGGAAGGGGGTAATATCGGGACAACTGGAGTAATGTGGGGGTTATGTTTGGAAGGGGGGTAATATCGGGACAACTGAAGTAATGTGGGGGTTATGTTTGGAAGGGGTAATATGGACAACTGAAGTAATGTGGGGGTTATGTTTGGAAGGGGGTAATCGGGACAACTGAAGTAATGTGGGGGTTATGTTTGGAAGGGGGGTAATATCGGGACAACTGAAGTAATGTGGGGGTTATGTTTGGAAGGTAATGAGGGGTAATATCGGGACAACTGAAGTAATGTGGGGGTTATGTTTGGAAGGGGGGTAATATCGGGACAACTGGAGTAATGTGGGGGTTATGTTTGGAAGGGGGTAATATCGGGACAACTGAAGTAATGTGGGGGGTTATGTTTGGAAGGGGGTAATATCGGGACAACTGAAGTAATGTGGGGGTTATGTTTGGAAGGGGGTAATATCGGGACAACTGAAGTAATGTGGGGGTTATGTTTGGAAGGGGGGTAATATCGGGACAACTGAAGTAATGTGGGGGTTATGTTTGGAAGGGGGGGTAAGTAATGTGGGGGTTATGTTTGGAAGGGGGTAATATCGGGACAACTGAAGTAATGTGGGGGTTATGTTTGGAAGGGGGTAATATCGGGACAACTGAAGTAATGTGGGGGTTATGTTTGGAAGGGGGTAATATCGGGACAACTGGAGTAATGTGGGGGTTATGTTTGGAAGGGGTAATATCGGGACAACTGGGTAATGTGGGGGTTATGTTTGGAAGGGGGTAATATCGGGACAACTGAAGTAATGTGGGGGTTATGTTTGGAAGGGGGGTAATATCGGGACAACTGGAGTAATGTGGGGGTTATGTTTGGAAGGGGGTAATATCGGGACAACTGGAGTAATGTGGGGTTATGTTTGGAAGGGGTAATATCGGGACAACTGAAGTAATGTGGGGGTTATGTTTGGAAGGGGGTAATATCGGGACAACTGGTAAGTAATGTTTGGGGGGTTATGTTTGAGTTATGTTTGGAAGGGGGTAATATCGGGACAACTGGAGTAATGTGGGGGTTATGTTTGGAAGGGGGTAATATCGGGACAACTGGAGTAATGTGGGGGTTATGTTTGGAAGGGGGTAATATCGGGACAACTGAAGTAATGTGGGGGTTATGTTTGGAAGGGGGGTAATATCGGGACAACTGGAGTAATGTGGGGGTTATGTTTGGAAGGGGGTAATATCGGGACAACTGAAGTAATGTGGGGGTTATGTTTGGAAGGGGGTAATATCGGGACAACTGAAGTAATGTGGGGGTTATGTTTGGAAGGAGGTAATATCGGGACAACTGAAGTAATGTGGGGGTTATGTTTGGAATGTTTGGGGGTAATATCGGGACAACTGTAAGTAATGTGGGGGTTATGTTTGGAAGGGGGTAATATCGGGACAACTGAAGTAATGTGGGGGTTATGTTTGGAAGGGAGGTAATATCGGGACAACTGAAGTAATGTGGGGGTTATGTTTGGAAGGGGACCATTCAACACTGTTGTGGCTGAGATGAATAGTTAACGTTTTTATTTACTGTCAATCACACAGGCCGGCATTCTTTGCATTCCACCATTGGGATCCTTCAGCTTCCCTCATCTTACATGATGTGTGCACTTGTGTGTTTGTGTGTGTGTGTGTGTGTGTGTGTGTGTGTGTGATCACTGTATTTCGATCAATTGGTTTCAATGTTTTATTTTTCTCTTTGTCTTTTCCCCCTTTCCATGTCCTCCCTTCCAGATGATCACTCAAGAGTTGTGCTCAAAACAGATCTGGGCCGACCCCGACAGTTGGACTACATCAACGCCAACTACGTAGACGTAAGAACGCATAAACATTGAAAGGAGGCTACCTTCCTGTTGTGCTTGTAGAATATAAAGTGGCTTTTTTTAGACTAAGCTCAGCATTTAGATTAATTAGACGAGAACACACTGTCTTATTGAGTTCATCGAGGATTTGTAGCTGAACCGTAGTGTTGTGTCCTTGCAATCACGACGATACTGGTTCAAGCCCCACAGCTGGCACAAGTGTACTCTTACAAAAGGCACTTCACTCTACTTTCCTCACTTGACTCGGGCGTGAATGAGTACCCAGCTATAGGTAGAGAAAGATCTTGTCAGAGTGTGTACGAAAAGCCTAACAGGTTTGTGTACTGTATTCTCCCTCGGGAGTTGATGGCCTGCTGGGGGATAAATGATGTACTTAAGTCGGTGAGCCTGCACTTGGAACGGGGATACAGCCTATAAATCCATCTGTATCTTTATCAGAAATTTGCCACAGCGGAGGAAGTCTGAAGGCGCTTTTGATGATGAACCTGTGACTTTGGCTTCCACTTTCAAGACATTTTTTCTTATTCATCAGCTTAGTTTTGTGTTTATTTGAGACTCACATGCTCTTTTTCTTTTTATTCTTTAATTTCTTCGCCCAGAGTTTTTCTTTTATAAATGAGAAGTGAGGCGCTATAAAAATATTCACTATTATTATTATTATTATTATTATTATTATTATTATTATTATTATTATTATTATTATTATTATTATTATTATTATTGTTATTATTATTATTATTATTATTATTATTATTATTATCATTATTATCACTATTATTATTATTAGTATTATCATCATCATCATAATCACATCATCATCATCATCATTATTATTATTATTATTATAACTAATTTCTTTTTTCCCCAAAAAAAACAACAACCGTTTGTGACAGGGCTACAAAAAACACAAGGCTTACATCGCAACACAAGGGCCTCTGCCGCAAACCTTTCCAGACTTTTTGGCGAATGGTGTGGGAGGAAAACACGTCGGTGATCGTCATGATCACAAACCTCATGGAAAAGGGAAGGGTGGGTGTTCAGTTCCCAAATAGTAGGACGAAATGATTTGCGAACCAGTTTTCTACAAGAGCTTAATGGACACTTGCATAACTGAATTTCTATATTTTTCTCGTTTGCATCTTAAAGGAATGGGTTGAGTGTTTTGATCTGTTTGAGAACTGAATTTGTTTGAAAAGGAGATGGGACATATCTTTTTTTAATAGACATTATTTTTCTTTGACGATTTGAATAAAAAAAAAAGAGACGAAATAGAGGAAAGTTGATTTACAAATTTTTCCGCTAGATACAAGATTTGAATGACATTTCCAGTTAAGCTGATTGTCTTTTTGTTACACCTAGATACAAGATTTGAATGACATTTCCAGTTAAGCTGATTGTCTTTTGTTACACCTAGATACAAGATTTGAATGACATTTCCAGTTAAGCTGATTGTCTTTTGTTACACCTAGATAGTAAATGATCAAGGAAGGAATGCTATAAAATACACAAATTATTTACATTTATGGAGAATTATCATCATTTTATCATCTTACCTTTTTAATCTATCAGATCTCTCATGTGGGTGTTACTGGTAACCTTTCTTACTTCTTTCTTTAACTCTTTCTTTTACCTTTCATCTCTACAAGATTTTCTTTCCTTTAACTCTTTCTTTTACCTTTCATCTTGCTACTTCTTTCCTTTAACTCTTTCTTTTTTACCTTTCATCTTGCTACTTCTTTCCTTTTAACTCTTTCTTTTACCTTTCATCTTGCTACTTCTTTCCTTTAACTCTTTCTTTTACCTTTCATCTTGCTACTTCTTTCCTTTAACTCTTTCTTTTACCTTTCATCTTCCTACTTCTTTCCTTTAACTCTTTCTTTTACCTTTCATCTTCCTACTTCTTTCCTTTAACTCTTTCTTTTACCTTTCATCTTATTGCTTCTTTCCTTTTAACTCTTTCTTTTACCTTTCATCTTATTGCTTCTTTCCTTTTAACTCTTTCTTTTTACCTTTCATCTTGCTACTTCTTTCCTTTTAACTCTTTCTTTTACCTTTCATCTTACTGTTTCCTCTGTGAGTGAATGAGAGAGAATATGACCGATAGTATATCATGTTGTTTATTTTTCTTTTGTGATTACCTATCGTGAGCACATCATGTCAACAAACACAGTGTCATTTCCTGTTTAAGGGTCAATAAAGGTTATGTTATCATACCCCATGTTATGTCATCTTGTCTTGATTTACTCTGAGATCACCGCCTATGGTGGACGGGGTAAATTTCAATGAAACAGATAAGCAAACAAACGACATATGTCTTGTATCTGTCTTTACACTGGAACTCCGTGTGCCGAGATGCTTTATAAAAGGTTGTCTTATCAATTTGTTTTAAATCTTTTTCTGGTTGTCCGTTGTTTCAACAGAGGAAGTGTGACCAGTACTGGCCCAACGACGGAATGGACACCTACGGTAACATCAACGTTAAGCTCATCACCACGGTACCTCGTGCCCATTACACTGTCCGCATTTTTGTTCTTCGCAGTTTGAAGGTAAAAAAGGTATGCATGGCTTCTTCTGACCCCTGGGCACAAGCTTTTTGGTTAAGGTCGTTTTGACTTTGCCTCTGACATTTTATACTCATTGCTACACTTGCTTCGATTTTGATCTAACTCTTGTGTGTCTGTAACAATACGGACGATTCTCACTTACATGCGGCTGTATACCCTGGACACGATACTTGATGGCAATAGTATTCTGATTTTGAACTATATATAGAATGGTGGCCAGGTCAAGAGTTTATTCGGGGAAATTCTACGGACTTTAATGAATTAAGAATTGGGAACAGAAAAAACGGATAGAAGAACGTGCACACACACACACGCACACACACACACGCACACACACACACACACACACACATATAAACTCACAATCTAAAAATTAAAAACACCTTCTTATGACAACACAACGCGGGATGTCCAGATCAAGGTTTGTTGCTTGGAAGATGAAACATGAGATACGGAAACTTTGAGAAGTAATTCTTAATATATTGATCCTTTGGCCTTGGGAGAGAAAAAAAAACAAGAGAGAAAAACAAAATGCAAGTATGGTAGACATCATTGAAATAATTTTCTTTCATTTTTAACTTTTTTCATTATCTCGTTTTATTTATTACTTTGTCACTCGGATTGTTGATTTATTTTCCTTCACTTTTATTTTTCAATTTCCTTTCTTTTAAAAAAGAATTTGCACTGCATTTTAAGGAATTAAATATTTTCATAGATGCTTAAACTTATCCTCTTTTTTTCTCTTTTCTTTTTACTGTGTAATCTCTATACGCTACCATGACAGTTTTGTTTGTAATCATTCCGTTATGGTTTATGCTTTACCGAAACAAGGAAAGCAAGCTGTATGTGAAAATAATCCACACGGCCTTGAGTCCTTTAACCCTTTAGCGTTTAAACCAACAAAAACCGAAACGTGCGAAACTCCCACTGAAAGTTCAAAGCGACTGAATCCGTCACCTGCCAATACAGGCCCACATTGTGCAAACCGACTGAATCCGTCACCTGCCAATACAGGCCCACATTGTGCAAACCGACAGAAACCGACAAGTGGCACACTTCTTTTTTGTTAGCTCTAATTGGTCACCTAAAGGATGCTATTGTTCTAAATTTAGAATAGAATACAAGATTAAAGCTCAGGGCAGCTTCACGTCACCAACAGAGGTTAGTGGCGCGAAATTGCAGACCGATCCGCTATCTTTTGTGAAGATCAGCCGGCAGGAAGTCAGAATAATGTAACCAAACCGGGTTTTTTCCACCGCGGAGAAGAAGTTGAACGTACAGAGCAAGATGGCCACCGCTTAATGGGAACAGGAAAGGGTTAACACCGCTCTTCTCTTCCCCTTAACACTCAAGCAGTGCTGCCAACCTACTGCTGAAAAATGAAGATTTGTTTTTGAGTTTGTACGCTTTTTTTTTATAGCTTTTTTTGGGGGGGTTTCTCCTGTCCACATTAAATTTTGTTATTAGAGTTTTCAAATAGTACAACACCCCCCCCCCCGAATCTTCTTCTTTTTTTGCAAGAAATTTCCCATTTTTTCTATTCATAGGGTTGGCAGCTCTGCCCGAGACCAGTAGTAGTAGTACTAGGAAGATAGGGCCCAATATTTGAAGATAGGACCCAATATTTCATTGTATGTTATGCTTCCTGAATAACCCAATGTTAACATTTTTTATCATAGCAATAATGGCCAAAGCATTAGACTTGCTGTTTAACCTGTTACTACATTGAAACCTTAGCCAAAATATTATGTAACAGCCTTTTCACTTCATATAATCATCATTACAACTTGTTGGGGTTAGGTAAACTATTATCCTATAGTATTAGACCTTTAACAGTGTGTGCATTTGTGTGTGTGTGTGTGTGTGTGTGTATGTGTAGGTGTATGTGTGTGCACACACAAGATGATGAGGTTTGTAATGTTGTTTTAGAAACGAATTTGTCGTCCTTACGGATGTTACAGGTGATTTTTTTCTATGTTTTCTTTCGACGTTTCTCTCTTATGTGTGGGGAAAGTGAAAAGAGAGAGGGAGAGACGGGTGGGGAGTGTCCTTGGAGACGTTATCGTTCACGAACTCGCACACACGAGTAACTCAGACCTCAGTTGCTTTAATGGTGGTGATATTTCCTGTTGTTTTCAGCCATGTTGAAACGTTTGTTGAGGATATTAGTTCTCTGTCACACTGCACTTTTGATCTCATTCGCCTTTCTTCTTTAGCTGTGTTCTGGGGCAGCTTTGTTCATGACACGATCCCAATAGATGTTGCCTGTCGCTTCCTGTTTTTGTTGACGAGGGTTCTCCCCCCCGTTTCTTTCTTTCTTTCATTCCTTCTTCATATTTTTCCTTCGCTGTCCATGGGAGTTCCATCGGCTGCCCGTTTCTTTCTTTCTTTCATTCCTTCTTCATTTATTTTTCTTCGCTGCCCATGGAAGTTCCATCGTCTGCATGTTAAACTGGAGACTCGGTGGTCCAGAGGCAAGGTATTGACCTCACAATGAGATGAAATTGGATCCGTGACCCACCAATGGCTAATGCATTTTCTCAAGTGTTTTTCGAGCAAAATCTACCCAGTCTCCTATCCAGGCATACATCTTGTAACGTCTGTTCTGCTTTATGCTACAGAAACTCGGATAAGCTCAGGTTCTGTTGGCCTTTCTCCTTGAAAGAACTTTTGATTGTTTGACTGGTCTAAGCTGAAGTGTTTATGTCCTTGCTGCTTGGCATGTTTTGGTTTTTCTTCTTTTTCATTGTTTTCTTCTCTTACTTTTTTCTCTTTTAAATTTTTTTAAATTTCTTTTCCCATTGCTTAATTCTTTGCCTCTTAAAGAAAGCGTTATTATTTCTTTGCCTCTTAAAGAAAACGTTATTATTTCTTTGCCTCTTAAAGAAAACGTTATTATTTCTTTGCCTCTTTAAAGAAAAAAGTCATTATCTGTTTGCCTCTTAAAGAAAAGTCATTAGTTATTATTTGTTTGCTCAATATGTCATTGCACTATTAAACTCTTTCCGCTTATTTCACCCTGAGATCACCGCATATGGGGTCAATTTTTCATGAAACGAACAAACACAAATGTTGGCACGTAGGAATACCACTCATTTAACCGTATCTTTACGTTGACTATTTAGCGGATTTTTTAAAGCCATAAGCCACGACACGTTATCTTAGAGGCATTTCTTCACTGACCCGTTTTCTCTTCAGGTTTATTTTTAGCTGTATAAGTTGTTTGACGAAATTTGGAGTTAATGTTTTTTTTTTTTTTTTACAAATTCTCTTTCAACAGCGGCATTCCATGAAGTCGGTAGGGGAGAGAACTGTGTACCACTACCACTACACGGATTGGCCGGATCACGGCGTGCCCGACTACTGTCTTCCTGTTTTGTCCTTCGTGCAGAAATCGGCCAGTCACAGCAGCCCAGACTCTGGTCCCATCATTGTCCACTGCAGGTTTGTACCCCCCTGAGATCACTGCCACGGTGGAAAAGGTTACTTCGAAGAAATAAAATGGCACCGCCAAGAGCAATTTGGGAGTAGAGCATAGATCACCGCCACGGTGAATAGGGTTACTTCAAAGAATCAAAGTCGTACCACCACTAACAGTTTGGGAGTGGGGCGTTATTCGTTCATTGCCAGATGTTTTATAGACTCACCCATGGGAGGGCGTCTGACTTGACTACCACCCAGGAAGGCCGAGTTTGACTCCCAGTGTGGGCAAGTTTTTCTGGCCCTCCTGTCGACTCACACCAGCTAAATGGGTAGCTTGGTCTATTCAGACTTGGCGAAAGTAAAGGCGGCAACAATGAAAACAATGGCAAACTACCACATTGTGCTGTATGCCTAGAAAAATTTGGGCTCTATTACTCGTGATTACCATTCGCTCCATTCTGTACGGGACTTACTTCACATCCCACCGTATCTTTGTCCTTTCAACTCCAGCTGCCTCTGAGTCAAAAAACATATTTAGTATGTTGTTTTTAGGAGTCCATAAGTCTGTAGTTACCTTGAAAAAGTATGTATGAGGGTTTACTTGAATGTAAAAAAAAACAAACCAACAAACCAAGTTAATGACAGAAACTCAGAGAGATTGGGGTCTTTGTCCTTTGAGACATCAATCTTGAGTATGCAAAACAACCGTCATGCTTCTGCCAGTGATCGGCAGATTTTTATTTAATTTTTTTACCATAAAGTCAAATAATCAAACTGGAATATTTACTGCGTTGGAATAAGTTTTGTCAGTTTGAATAAGTTTGAGTCAGTTTGAATAAGTTTGTATGGTCAGTTTGAATAAGTTTGTATGGTCAGTTTGAATAAAAGTTTGAATGTTTATGCGGTCAGTTTGGTTTTGCGGTCAGTTTGAATAAATGGTCAGTTGGAAAAGTTTGTACGGTCAAATAAACAGTTTGAATAAACCCGGTCAAGTTTTAATGGTCAGTTTGAATAAACGGTCAGTTTGAATAAGTTTGTATGGTGGTCAGTTTGTTCAGTTTGAATAAGTTTGTACGGTCAGTTTGAATAAGTTTAGTTTATGGTCAGTTGGAATAATAAGTTTAAGTTTATGGTCAGTTGGAATAAGTTTGTACGGTCAGTTGGAATAAGTTTGTATGGTCAGTTGGAATCAGTTTGAATAAGTTTGTACGGTCAGTTTGAATAAGTTTGTATGGTCAGTTGGAATAAGAATAAGTTTGTATGGTCAGTTGGAATAAGTTTGTACGGTCAGTTGGAATAAGTTTTTCAGTTGGAATAAGTTTTATGCGGTCAGTTGGAATAAGTCTCAGTTTGTTTTATACGGTCAGTTGGAATAAGTTTTTGGTCAGTTGGAATAAGTTTGTATGGTCAGTTGAATAGGCCTTGTGCGGTCATTGGTCAGTTTAAGTTTAGCGGTCAGTGTCTCACGGTCAGTTTGAATAAATGTCAGTTTGAATAAGTTTGTATGGTCAGTTTGAATAAGTTTGATGGTCCGAATACATGGTGTTCGAATAAGTTTGTACGGTGTTCGAATAAGGTCAGTTGGAATAAGTTTGTATGGTCTCGAATAAGATCAGTTGGATTGTTCTGTTTTTCAGTTTGGTAGGTTTGTAGGTCTTACATTGATTTAATTAGCACAGTTGCTGAATTTAAAGATGGGATATGTTTGTCAGCGTGCTCAGATCTGATTGTTCTCGTGTTAAGTTACGGCTGATTTAGGGGATAAAATTAAATTTTTTATTATTATTTTATGTTTTTACAGAGATATCATATGATTCATGTTTGTGTTGATACTTCCTGTTACATATCTGTGTGTATGTGTGAGTGTGTAAATAATTGTTTCAAATTGGTTTTGGTATTTCCTTTTGAATGTGTGTGTGTGTGTGTGTGTGTGATGTTGGTTTTGGTATGTGTATGTGTGTGTGTAAATATTTGTTTCATGTTGATTTTGGTATGTGTATGTGTGTATGTAAATATTTCTTTCATGTTGGTTTTGGTATGTGTATGTGTGTGTGTAAATATTTGTTTCATGTTGGTTTTGGTATGTGTATGTGTGTGTGTAAATATTTGTTTCATGTTGATTTTGGTATGTGTATGTGTGTGTGTAAATATTTCTTTCATGTTGGTTTTGGTATGTGTATGTGTGTATAAATATTTGTTTCATGTTGGTTTTGATATTTCTTTTTGTGTGTGAAGTTTTGTACTTCCTTTTGTGTATGTTTGTGTGTGTAAATAGTGGTTTCATCTTGGTTTTGGTACTTCCTTTTGTGTGTGTGTGTGTGTGTGTGTGTGTGTAAATAGTCGTTTCATGTTGGTTTTGGTATTTCCTTTTGTGTGTGTGTGTGTGTGTAAATAGTCATTTCATGTTGGGCTTTGGTATTTCCTTTTGTGTGTGTGTGTGTGTAAATAGTCATTTCATGTTGGGCTTTGGTATTTCCTTTTGTGTGTGTATATGTGTGTAAATAGTCGTTTTCACATTGGTTTTGGTATTTCCTTTTGTATATGGGTGTAATTGTTGGGTTTTTGTATTTCCTTTTGTGTGTGTGTGTAAATAGTCGTTTCATGTTGTGTTTTGGTATTTCCTTTTGTGTGTGTGTGTGTAAATAGTCGTTTCATGTTGTGTTTTGGTATTTCCTTTTGTGTGTGTGTGTGTAAATAGTCGTTTCATGTTGTGTTTTGGTATTTCCTTTTGTGTGTGTGTGTGTGTAAATAGTCATTTCATTGTGTTTTGGTATTTCCTTTTTGTGTGTGTGTGTGTGTAAATAGTCGTTTCATGTTGTGTTTTGTAGTTTTGTGTAAATAGACATTTCATGTTGGTTTTGGTATTTCCTTTTGTGTGTGTGTGTGTGTGTGTAAATAGACATTTCAGTAATTCCTTTTTTTGTGTGTGTGTAAATGGTCGTTGCATGTTGGGTTTTGGTACTTCCTGTTGTGTGTGTGTGTAAATAGTCGTTTCATGTTGAGTTTTGGTACTGCCTGTTGTGTGTGTGTGTAAATAGTCGTTTCATGTTGAGTTTTGGTACTGCCTGTTGTGTGTATATATGAGAGAGAGAGTATGAATTATATTATATTAATCTACTTAATCGTTCTGTTGTGATTATCTATTGTGAACATTATGTCAACAAAGACAAAGTAATTTCCTTTTTAAGGATCAATAAAGGATCTATCTTCAATTCAATTCAATTCAAAATATTTTTAATCATTCCCCAAGGGCAATTGTTCGTATCCACACAATGAAATTACAAAGCACAAAGTCTAATACACGGATGAAAATGAATTAATAAATAAATATCTTATCTTATATTATCTATCTTATGTAAATAATGGTTTCCTTGTGTGTTTATGTAAATAATGGTTTTTTGTATTTCCTTGTGTGTTTATGTAAATAATGGTTTCACGTTGGTTTTTAATATTTCCTTGTGTGTTTATGTAAATAATGGTTTCACGTTGGTTTTTAATATTTCCTTGTGTGTTTATGTAAATAATGGTTTCACGTTGGTTTTAATATTTCCTTGTGTGTTTATGTAAATAATGGTTTCACGTTGATTTTTGGTATTTCCTTGTGTGTTTATGTAAATAATGGTTTCACGTTTGGTTTTTGGTATTTCCTTGTGTGTTTATGTAAATAATGGTCGCACGTTTGGTTTTTGGTATTTCCTTGTGTGTTTATGTAAATAATGGTCGTACGTTTGGTTTTTGTTATTTCCTTGTGTGTTTATGTAAATAATGGTTTCACGTTTGGTTTTTGGTATTTCCTTTCAGTGCTGGTGTTGGCCGTACCGGCACCTACATTCTGATTGACAGCATGATTACACAGATCAAAGACAAGAAGACCATCAACGTGCCAGGCTTCACACAGCACATCCGCAAGCAGAGAAACTTTTTAGTGCAGACTGAGGTGAGAGGGAGTCGTTGGCATCCACTGAATAGGAATTTTTTTGTTGTGATACTTTGATGCAATCAAATTGTTTTTTTTTACTATATTATTTGTATGTGATGAGAGAAGCTTACATAACCTTAAGGAGCAGTCTAGAGAGAGAGTGTGAAAAAATAAACAAACAGACAGTGACAATAAGAGAAAGATAAAATAAGGATGAGAGCGAGAATGAGAGACAGAAGCAGTCTGAGACAGAGAGCAAAAAAACCGGAGAGAACAAGAAAGAAAGAGAAAAAGAGAGAGAAAGAGGAAGGGGGGAGTGAGTGAATGAAAGAGATGAAGAGAAGGAAAGAGACTTTCTTTCCACGGAATTATTTTTTCCCTGATTTTTGTCCAATAGTCCGTGCGCTATAACCTGTTTGGCTTGATGCTATAGAAACTGGGATACACTCTGGCCCTATGGAATGAAAGTGCTCGTATTTCACTGATTACTCTGAATGTGATTGCTGGTACGTCCTTAATCTTTCCTATCACTCTGTCACCCATCTTTCATCTTGCTATTCCCTCTTAATTCACCTTGAAAAAAAGATCACTGTATATGGTGGACGGAGTAAATCGCAATGAGTGGGTCAATCAATCAGCCGACACACACACACACACACACACACACACACACACACACACCACACACCACCCCCTCCCTCTCATAGAATTTCAGAATTTCATGGTCGTGTGTTGTTTTCTGTCTCTTCTCTACAGGATCAGTACATTTTCATTCATTCGGTATTAGTAGAATATTTATTGGGAGGCGGGTGCACAGAGGTCAGACAGGAACACATGTCTGAGTACCTGGAGTTATTGGAACAGCCACCCCAAGACCAGCTATTACACTCGTTGACGGAAACGTCCTTGCTGGAAAAACAATTCAGGGTAAGGAAAAGATAAAGTATACGTTGTAAACCGTTTTCATTCTCAGCATTGTGATGGATATCGTACTATGAAAACTAGATCCAATCATGGTATACGTTGTAAACCATATTCATCCTCAGCATTGTGATGGATATGGTACTATCTTACTATGAAAACTAGATCTAATCATGGTATACGTTGTAAACCATATTCATCCTCAGCATTGGGATGGATATGGTACTATCTTACTATGAAAACTAGATCTAATCATGGTATACGTTGTAAACCGTTTTCATTCTCAGTATTGTGATGGATATGGTACTATCTTACTATGAAAACTAGATCTAATCATGGTATACGCTGTAAACCGTTTTCATTCTCAGCATGGTAATGGATATGGTACTATCTTACTATGAAAACTAGATCTAATCATGGTTACGCTGTCGTTTTCATTCTCAGCATGGTAATGGATATGGTACTATCTTACTATGAAAACTAGATCTAATCATGGTAGATCTATGCAGTGTCTAATTACTTCCCTTTCTAGGAAAGGGACGCAACCCTAGTAATGTTCTCTATTTACTGCACTGTGTGTCAATCGGTCTGTGTACGTTTACAAGTATGTGTTACTAGTGTGTACGTTTACAAGTATGTGTTACTAGTGTATACGTTTACAAGTAGGTGTTACTAGTGTGTATGTTTACAAGTATGTGTTACTAGTGTGTATGTTTACAAGTATGCGTTACTAGTGTTAGTAATGTTTTATAAATGTTGTTTGTGAGTGTCGTAATATGTTCATGTTCCATAGAGTATGTAAGAGTCACGTTACATGTATGTGTTGTAAACATTATGCATATCACATGGGGCAATGTGTGGGTGGTTGGCGGGGGCTGTGGCGGTAAGTCACTCTTTCACTCTCCTCGTAATCCACCCTGAGATCCCAGCACGTGGTGGACTGGGTAAATTTCAATTTAAACAGAACAGATAGCTAGGCACTTAACACGCATTTTTCCCACTTGACCCGGCGCAAAGGATACAAGCACTAGCTTGGGAGTAAAAACCTGCATCAGACCAGCATCCTATCCAGGATCAGATTAATGTCACCTGTTCTGCTTCATGCTATAGAAACCTAGATAAGCTCCGGCTCTATGGGCCATAATGGCCTTGAAGGAATTTTATTTGTTATTTGTTGTTTTTAATCGTTTTATTGACTGTTGAAAAGATGTACTATTTTATTATTATTTTCTATTTTACGTTGATTTCATCAGTTGGCCACAAAGTACCAACCTAACGACCTTGACCTGACGGCGGCCTTGAAGTCGTACAACCAGGAGAAGAACCGAGAAGGCAGCATCTTACCCGTGAATATCAAACGCGTGCTGCTTCCTGTCAGACCAGGGGTGGAGGGCTCCGACTACATCAACGCCTCCTATTTGCATGTGAGTTTTACACTGCCTCGTGTATATGGAGTGGCGTCAGTGTCTCAATCCTGGCAATGCTAGAGTTTCCTCCCACTCGACCCAGGACTCAGGTGCAAATGGGCACCAAGGTCAGCTTGGGAGGGTGGGGGGGTAGTAAAACTTGCAACAGACTGTCCTGTGCTGGAGAGGATGAATTGTCACCTGTCCCACTTCATGCTATTTTGGGCATTACATCGGTGCAATTATTCGTGTAAATAAAACGTGTAAATAAACGAAAAGCGGGCGGACAATTTTCTTGGGAGTTTTTGGCTTCTCTTTGATCGTACTTTTATCCCAAAGGATCAAATCTGTTTAAAGCAAATATAGATAAAATCTCATTCTAAATAGACTTGTATCCATGGTGATAAATGGAGTGAAGCCAAGGAAAAAAAATCAACTTTCTCCAATTTTTTTAATATACGCAGATAGCGCCTCGCACCAACGGTTAGTTTTGGCTATTTGAGCTGTGATTGCTCTGAATGAACTTGAGTGTCTAAAAATAAACGTCCATGGGTATGATCCATTTTTATTCTACTTTATGGGGGGGGGGGAGTTTTGCCCCAGGAGTAAGTCTGTGACTCGTCTTAAGGGGAGGAGCGAGTTCTGAAAGCCATTTTGAAAACCCATAGAGCGAGCCAACTAAAACCTCGATTTTTGAGTTCTACGTATCTAAATTAGAGGAGAAAATATGAGAAACGGAAATTTTGTCGCATGGCAACGCCGCCATGGCAACGCTGCCATATTGGATTTATGACGCTAAAATAACATACATTTTCAAAATGTAAAAACTGCATCAATTATTATGGGATGTGTCTCAAAATTGGTACACTCCTTGATTTACATCTATAGAACAAAAGTATGCATGGGTTTGGACGAATCTATCAAACTTTTAGTTTTATGGTGTGTTGAAAGTTGCATATAAAATGTTTACAATTTAGAGCAATTTTATTCAACTAAAAATAATTTTTCGGAAAGTATACAAAATAACATCCAACGCATGCATACTTTTATTCCATGCATCAAAGGCAAGGTTTGTGCCAAATTTCAAGTCAATCGGATAAAAAATGCGAGCTAAGATAGACAAAAACGGTCCAAAAATGACATTTTGAGATATTCGTGTTTTTCTCTTATTTTCTGTTATTTGAATACATTTTTCTCCCATAAACCTAAGAAAGAGTAGGATAATACTTTGAAACATCATAAAACCTTGAGAGGCTCTCAACTACTTCTTATTGACACTGTTTCAGGTGCACCAGGACCTTTTTACTCATTTTGAGATGGTGCCTTTTGATAATAGGTGCGCGGAATATGTTCCGTAACTTCCGACGATCTAAGGCAATATTCATAATAGATCCTCAAATAATTTTATTGTGGATAGTGCTTAATGCGGCAATCAAAATGAGTACCAACACCGTGCTTTAGATAATATTTCTGGCTTTTATTGTAATAGCTGTGTTGAAAGATAGGCCCGTATCATTTCTAAAAAATTGTATAAATTCAAAGAATCGATACTGAGCTTCTTTTATGATACCATTATGACGGGAATAAACTGCTTTATCCACTAGTATGATAGACTAGATTTGTCCCATTTTCTGCAAAATGGCATTCCCAGAACTCACTCCTCCCCTTAATCGATTTCCTTGTTTGTCAGTGATGAAGGGTTTTAATACTTGAAACGTCACCTGTTAACAATGTTTGTTTTTTTGTCATCCTTTGGTTGAACGTCACTCGGTGTCCTATGTCATTTTTTGGCTTTCACGCCACTGTGGCTCCTTTGGCTTGTATATTTGCCTGTGATACTTTCAGGGTTACAAACGGTCCTGTGAGTTTGTGGTCACTCAGCACCCGACGGAGGAAACCATGGAGGACTTCTGGCGCATGGTCTGGGATCGCAACAGCCCTGTCATCGTCGCTCTCTCCCGTTTGACGAAATGGTAACCGCAAGACATGGGGATTTATTTTCTTCTTCTTGGTTTTAATTAGTGATGTCGCCGGCTTAGCCGAGTTGTTAGGCTTCCAGACTGGGCATCGTGAGGTCCCGGGTTCGAGTCCTGGCAAAGCTAGGCCTGACGTTGTGTTCCTTTGGGGAAGACGATTAAGACGCATATTTCCCACTTGACCCAGGTGTAAATGGGTACAAGCATTAGCTTGGGAGTAAAAATCTGCGTCAGACTAGCGTCCTGTCCATAGGTGATTGTTATCACGTGTTTCGCTTCGCACTATAGAAACTGGGATAAGCTCCGGCTCTATAAGAAGTTTAGTTACTTTACGTTATTTGATTTATTTCAAATTAGATTGTAGTGTGTATAATATTTCAGCTGTAAGACTTGACTTTCATTCAATCAAACGTTACAATGAATATTATCCAATGTTATTCACCGCAGATACGAAAGTAAATCATGCAGGATTTCTAAAAGTTCAAAGTGGCATTCTCACTTTAGATAGTTTTTGAATATAAAAGAAACACAAAAACAAAATAGTCCTTCAACAATTTTACCATACCACCATCTAGAACGGACGCACATTTATTCTCATTTTTCCTGTAAACAATTAGACCTTGAACGATTTGCCAGAGACAGCCAAATAGTGTCAAAACCTCAATCATTTCAAATCCATTTTGACAACGTTAGAAACACAACAAGCCATACAAATACAAGACTTCAAACATGAAAGTGTGGCTTCTATAGGAATGAGAGAAAGAAAACTCTGCCATGTAGAAAACGTTCTAAGATATGAAGCTGAACAAAAGTGTTGTCATATAGATGGACAGCTAGCACATGGCCGCAACTGGTAGACTGCCTGGTCCGAGTTTCACATCATCATTGGTCATATGACTACCAGGATATTTCAAGCCTGGAAATGATTGACGTCCTCAGCCTACATAGGCAGTTGGTGGGTTTTACCAATAGGTCCTACCTCTTTCCTTCCACTCTTTCACACAGTGTCTTCCGTCATGCTGTTTCCTCCGAATTCATCCTGAGATCATCACATGTGGTGGATGAGGTATATTTCAATGTAACGAATAATGGTTTATTCAGTCATTGACCAATTTGACTTCTTTGCTTTACTATGAGTAATAATAATGAAGATTATTTATATGGCGTCCAATCCCACGCGGAGACAGGTGCAAACATCACCCCTGACCAGAACAATTACTACAAGCATATTTAAAACAAATCATTTGAATTTACCGGATAGAGATCATTATGAATGAGACCAACCCATTACATTAGTTGTTAAGCTAGAAACTGTACCAACCACAAAACTTTCAAATCACATCTTAAAACGTTTATCGCTTGAATACAATACTTATGTGATTTCTATAAAGCGCCTTAGATCATGTTAAATGTATTAAATGCACTATACACTGCCTTAGAGCATGCCAAATGTATTTAGTGCACTATACATTGAAGCGCCTTAGAGCATGCCAAATGTATTTAGCACTGCACATTATGCATGCCAAATGAATTAATGCATTATACATTGAAGCGCCTTAGAGCATGCCAAAAAGGTATACATTAACGCCTTAGAGCACTGTACATTGAAGCGCCTTAGAGCATGCCAAAAATTTATTTAGTGCACTGTAGAGCATGCCAAATGAATTTAGTTCACTATACATTGAAGCGCCTTAGAGCATGCCAAGGTATTTAAACTATACATTTTAGAGCATGTCAAATGTATTTAATACTATACATTGTAGCGTTAGAGCATGCCAAATGTATTTAACTATTATTATTATGTATTATTACTATTATTATTATTATTATTATTATTATTATTATTATTATTATTATTATTATTATTATTATTATTATTATTATTATTATTATTACTATTATTATTATTATTATTATTATTATTATTATTAAGTTATTATTATTATTATTATTATTATTATTATTATTATTATTATTATTATTATTATTATTATAAAAGATATGATTTTATTATCAAGGAATACGCTATCATTTCCGTTTCTATCAAAATTAATTTTCCAGGAATACAAGGAGTTTTGGCCGCCAAAGGACAGCTCGATCGAAGTGGATGCTGGCAACTTTCGGCTGGCCATGAAGGATATGCCAGCGGAGCGAAGACCAGATATACACGACGTATGAATTCATTCTAGACTCCATCCAGGTGAGAACATTCAGGTAGCTTCCAGGCTGCCAGATGGATTTGAGCGGCGACACTTTCTTTATCTACCTTTATTTTAAATGATGATGCAGTTATCTCATCTGAACTAAGTTTCTACCGCCTTTCTTTCTTAACACTTTCTCTTTGACTCTCTGTTCTGACTCTCACTTTCTCTTTGAAAATTGACTCTCTGTTCTGACTCTCAGTTCTGACTCTCACTTTCTCTTTGACTCTCTGTTCTGATTCTCACTTTCTCTTTGACTCTCTGTTCTGACTCTCACTTTCTCTTTGACTCTGTTCTGACTCTCAGTTCTGACTCTCACTTTCTCTTTGACTCTCAGTTCTGATTCTCACTTTCTCTTTGACTCTCTGTTCTGACTCTCACTTTCTCTTTGACTCTCTGTTCTGACTCTCATTGACTCTCTGTTCTGAGTTCTGACTCACTTTCTCTTTGACTCTCAGTTCTGATTCTCACTTTCTTTGACTCTGTTCTGATTCTCACTTTCTCTGTCCGTCTGACTCTGTCTGACTGTCTATTTTTGTCTTTCTTCCTCCCTCCTCCCTCCCCTCCTCTCCCTCCCTCCCTCCCTCCCTACCTCCCTCCTCTCTCCTCCTCTCTCTCTCTCTCTCTCTCTCTCTCTCTCTCTCTCTCTCTCTCTCTCTCTCTCTCTCTCTCTCTCTCTCTCTCTCTCTCTCCTCTCTCCCCTGCTCCTCTCTCTCTTTCTTTCTTTCTTCCTCCCTCCCTCCCTCCCTTCCTCCCTCCCTCCCTCCCTTCCTCCCTCCCTTCCTCCTTCCTTTCCTCCCTCTCTCACTGCCTCCTGACTTTTCTACAATGTTCATAAAAGCATCTATCAGCTCATCATCACAGTACCCCAACTCAATGTCATTTTTCTCTCTTCCCTCTGTTTTTGCCCATGAGTACAGTATGACTACACACTGTTGACACGCCTCATCTGTGTCAAGGAGTGGCCAAACTCCTGCACCAACGCCTTTGAGCTCATCACGGCGGCTCACAGCTACATCAATTCCACCGAATGCGGACCGGTGGTGGTGATGGACAGGTGAGTCACAGCCGTTTGTACACACTCACACACACACACACACACATATACACATATCCACATACATACACACTCGCTTTGGAGGGGGGGAGGGGGATTCTGAATTTATTTATTTTATTTAAAGACAATATTAACCACTACCATTGAGCTCAGCATATCTAAATTAGCTGGGGTGGCAAACTCCTGCACCAACGCCTTTAGGGGGGGCTACATCAATTCCACCGGGGGGGGGGGGGGGTTAGAAAAAAGTGCCATTGTGCCTATGTAGTAAAGATGAAGATGGATTTATTTATAGTCCGTATCCCCTAAAAGTGCAGGCTCACTGATTGTACATCATTTATCCCCCGGCAGGCCTTTTCGTTTAAAACTCTTCCCATCCCAACTCCCTGGGAAGCATGCAGTACATCAACCTATAAGGCACTTCATTCTAGCACTTTGACAAGATTTTTCTCTGCCCCTAGCTGGGTGCTCATTTACACCAGAGTGAAGTAGAGTGAAGTACCTTTCCTAAGAGTACAACATTGTGTAAAAATACCCATCTGTGCCAGCCATGGGCTTGAACCAGTGTCGTTGATATTTCAAGCTCACACCAGGACGGTTTCGCTACAGCTGCTCACAGCTACACTTGCACAGACACACAAACACATGTACACGCATTCTCACACGCACACACATAGAAAATTTTATGTGTGTAAAAGGGAATTTTATAAGATAAGATGATTTTGTGGATCTTATATGAGAAAATTGACTCGCTCACTTACAATTTTACTGTCACAATTACAACTAAAAAATATTTTAAATGACAAAAATGGAGTAAAAAATAATAGGCGTACATAAAGGGAAGTGGAAAATGAAAGAAATCAAAATTGCAAAACATTAATTCATTATAAGGTGTGGTGGACAGAATAAAAAATGGAGCACAAAAAGAATAGCAATTCATTCTAGCACTTTGACAAGATTTTTCAACTGGTGGTAGAATGAAGGATCACACTCATTTCAACTGGTGGTAGAAAGAATTGAATTGATACAAATGGTGTAAGAATACATTAATGAGCCATCGCTTCAACTGTGTCGTTGAATAGAATTGAAGCTGTGGTTTCAACTGGTCTCAGAATAGAATTGAATTGAGCACAAACTGGTCGTAGAATAGGATTGAATTGATCACATCTAATTTGAATACCTAATTAAGATGATTTTGTGGGAGCTTAGGCATGCTGTGTGCACTGTGGACCCTGAGAGACCAGCTGCTGTCGGAGAAATGTGCTGACTTATTACCAGCTGGCAAAAATGTAGAACTACAAACGCCCTGGAAGTGGATAGGGAACCGAGGTGAGTCTGACATTTTATCCTTTGAAGGGGTTACCGTTCTGTTTTGTTGTCCAATTGAAGGGGTGAATTTCATCAGTTTGCCTATGTCCATTTTTGGTGAATAACTGGAGAATAGAATTGAATTGATCACATCTAATTTGCTACCTAATTACGCAGCCTTGTGAGAGTTGGAATTCCCAAAGCCAGGTATGCTGTGTGCACTGTGGACCCAACCAGCTGCCGGAGAAATGTGCTGACTTCTACCAGCTGGCAAAGCCAACAACTACAAACGTCCAAAGTAAAAGCCAACAGTCTGACATTTTATCCTTTGAAGGGGGGTTAAAGTAAAAGCCTTTGTTGTCCAATTGAAGGGGTGAACATCAGTGCCTTTGTCCAAAAGTGAACAACAGACAGGGGTAAGTAGGGAAAGCCAACACAGTGCAAAAGTGATAAATGAAAACAGTGTTTAAAGCCAACAACAGTGCCAAAGTAAAAGCCAACAACAGTGCCAAAGTAAATGCCCAACAGTGCCAAAGTAAAAGCCAACACAGTGCCAAAGTAAAAGCCAACAACAGTGCCAAAGTAAAAGCCAACAACAGTGCCAAAGTAAAAGCCAACAACAGTGCCAAAGTAAAAGCCAACACAGTGCCAAAGTAAAAGCCAACAACAGTGCCAAAGTAAAAGCCAACAACAGTGCCAAAGTAAAAGCCAACAACAAGCCAACAACAGTGCCAAAGTAAAAGCCAACAACAGTGCCAAAGTAAAAGCCAACAACAGTGCCAAAGTAAAAGCCCAACAGTGCCAAAGTAAAAGCCAACACAGTGCCAAAGTAAAAGCCAACAGTGCCAAAGTAAAAGCCAACAACAGTGCCAAAGTAAAAGCCAACAACAGTGCCAAAGTAAAAGCAACAACAGTGCCAAAGTAAAAGCCAACAACAGTGCCAAAGTAAAAGCCAACAGTGCCAAAGTAAAAGCCAACAGTGCCAAAGTAAAAGCCAACAGTGCCAAAATGAAACATTTTAATCTGACATAATTATGAAGGCACACAACTGAAATGGTTGATTATTACCCCTATCTGATGATAACCGCACTGATTTCCTCCTGGCAAATGTGCTAAACAGCCCGACTTTGTGTGCAATGGCCACGTATTCCTGATTCACTTTTTTTACCCACATCCACAGCTAAGATAATAAGGAGTTTGAGTAATTTTTAATTTTGCTTGTATGAACAAAAACAGCACAGAATGTTGTGATCTGCAAAGAACAGATCAGACAACGGGATGGGTGCTGATCCACCTGAGACCAAGGGGAAGGGTCTTTACTGAAGAAGAAAAATAAACTCATGAGAACATTTTAATTTCGGGCCTGAACCCACGACCTTTTGGTGAGAGGCTGACACCTTGATAGACCACCGCACTGAGTTTGTCCTTCCAGTCGACAAGTGTGTGAGATTTTCAGTCTCTGACATTAGATACGTGAAAACAATGATGAATAAGGACATGAAATGATATGAAAGTCTATTGAACAAAAACAGGACAACTACGAAAGAACAGACAGACAACGATGGGTGCTGACACTGAGTTCACGGGTTTGGGTCTGTTGGCGCCCTAATGAATTTCTGTCTGTTCCTTCGCTGGTCAGCTCAGTCGATAGAGTGCCCGAGTTTGTTTCAATCCAGTCCGGGCAGATTTTCTGCCGTGTGACCCTAGAAATGGGAATAGGTCTATCAGACTCCAAAAGTAAGGCGTGCCTAGAAAGCAATGGCCGACTCCCACACTATGCCGTGTGCCTAGAAAGCAATGGCCGACTTTCACACTATGCCGTGTGCCTAGAAAGCAATGGCCGACTCCCACACTATGCCGTGTGCCTAGAAAGCAATGGCCGACTCCACACTATGCCGTGTGCCTAGAAAGCAATGGCCGACTACCACACTATGCCGTGTGCCTAGAAAGCAATGGCCGACTCCACACCATGCCGTGTGCCTAGAAAGCAATGGCAAACTACCACACTATGCCGTGTGCCTAGAAAGCAATGGCAAACTACCACACCATGCCGTGTGTCTAGAAAGCAATGGCCGACTCCCACACTATGCCGTGTGCCTAGAAAGCAATGGCCGACTACCACACCATGCCGTGTGCCTAGAAAGCAATGGCAAACTACCACACTATGCCGTGTGCCTAGAAAGCAATGGCAAACTACCACACTATGCCGTGTGCCTAGAAAGCAATGGCCGACTACCACACTACGCCGTGTGCCTAGAAAGCAATGGCCGACTACCACACTATGCCGTGTGCCTAGAAAGCAATGGCAAACTACCACACTACGCCGTGTGCCTAGAAAGCAATGGCAAACTACCACACTATGCCGTGTGCCTAGAAAGCAATGGCAAACTACACACGTGTGCCTAGCAAGCAATGGCCGTGTGCCTAGAAAGCAATGGCAAACTACCACACTATGCCGTGTGCCTAGAAAGCAATGGCAAACTACCACACTATGCCGTGTGCCTAGAAAGCAATGGCAAACTACCACACTATGCCGTGTGCCTAGAAAGCAATGGCAAACTACCACACTATGCCGTGTGCCTAGAAAGCAATGGCAAACTACCACACTATGCCGTGTGCCTAGCAAGCAATGGCAAACTACCACACTATGCCGTGTGCCTAGAAAGCAATGACAAACTATCACACTGTGCCGTGTGCCAAGTGAAATCAGGACTCCACTCCAGATTCCCCAAGGCTCAACATATGAGTGTGGGACTTACTTACTTCCTTCGTTTTTTGTGTCGTCTCTGTTCCTAAGGGATTTCAATGTTATTTCACGTCACTTTGGGCATGCCCCTTGCCTTTACAGTTTTTGTCATTAGCCTGCTTGTCTTTAACACCCAAACCATTGTCTTAGTGGCCAAATCCCAGCCTAGTGCTAGTAGGTCCTGTATTGTGTTGCTAGGGAAAGACTCTTACTTGACCTAAAACATACAGTAGGTCCCCTGTTGTGTTGCTAGGGAAAGACGCTTACTTGACCTAAAACATACAGTAGGTCCCCTGTTGTGTTGCTAGGGAAAGACACTTACTTGACCTAAAACATACAGTAGGTCCCTGTTGTGTTGCTAGAGAAAGACGCTTACTTGACCTAAAACATACAGTAGGTCCTGTGTTGTGATGCTAGGAAAGCCGCTTACTTGACCTAAAACATACAGTAGGTCCTGTGTTGTGATGCTAGGGAAAGACGCTTATTTGACCTAAAACATACAGTAGGTCCTGTGTTGTGTTGCTAGGGAAAGACGCTTATTTGACCTAAAACATACAGTAGGTCCCCTGTTGTGTTGCTAGGGAAAGACGCTACTTGACCTAAAACATACAGTAGGTCCTGTGTTGTGATGCTAGGAAAGACGCTTACTTGACCTAAAACATACAGTAGGTCCTGTGTTGTGTTGCTAGGGAAAGACGCTTACTTGACCTAAAACATACAGTAGGTCCTGTGTTGTGTTGCTAGGGAAAGACGCTTACTTGACCTAAAACATACAGTAGGTCCTGTGTTGTGTTGCTAGGGAAAGACGCTTACTTGACCTAAAACATACAGTAGGTCCCCTGTTGTGATGCTAGGGAAAGACGCTTACTTGACCTAAAACATACAGTAGGTCCCCTGTTGTGATGCTAGGGAAAGACGCTTACTTGACCTAAAACATACAGTAGGTCCTGTGTTGTGTTGCTAGGGAAAGACGCTTACTTGACCTAAAACATACAGTAGGTCCTGTGTTGTGTTGCTAGGGAAAGACGCTTACTTGACCTAAAACATACAGTAGGTCCTGTGTTGTGTTGTGGAAAGACGCTACTTGACCTAAAACATACAGTAGGTCCCCTGTTTGACCTAAAACATACAGTAGGTCCCCTGTTGTGATGCTAGGGAAAGACGCTTACTTGACCTAAAACTTACAGTAGGTCCTGTGTTGTGTTGCTAGGGAAAAGACGCTTACTTGACCTAAAACATACAGTAGGTCCCCTGTTGTGATGCTAGGGAAAGACGCTTACTTGACCTAAAACATACAGTAGGTCCCCTGTTGTGATGCTAGGGAAAGACGCTTACTTGACCTAAAACATACAGTAGGTCCTGTGTTGTGTTGCTAGGGAAAGACGCTTACTTGACCTAAAACATACAGCAGGTCCCCTGTTGTGTTGCTAGGGAAAGATGCTTACTTGACCTAAAACATACATTACCCACCTGACCTAGTGGCGTTGGTGGCCGGCGATTAGGCTGCCGGACTGGGGAATAATGAGGTCCCGAGTTGAAATCCTAGCAAAGCCAGGTCTGACGTTGTGGTCCGTGGAAAAGACACTTAACACATGTTTTCCCCACTCTACCCAGGTGCAAATGGGTACAAGCACTAGCTTTGGGAGTAAAAATCTGCATCAGACTAGCGTCCTGGCCAGGAGGTGATTATTACCACCTGTTCCGCTTCACACTATAGAAACCAGGATAAACTCTGGCTCTATGGGCCTGAAGGGCCTTGAAGGAACTTTACCACCTGACCTAGGTGCAAATGGGCACCAGCATAAGTTTGGGAGTAAAATCTACAATGGACTACCATTACTCATCACCTGTCCCCCCCCCCCCCCCCCCCCCCCCAACCCGGTAGTTGACCATTGCTTTCCAAGCAGCCTTTACTTTCACTGAGTTTGAATAGACCTAGCTACTTATTTTACTGTTGGGTTGACAGGGGGCCAGAAAAATTTACCAGGAACTGGGTCAAACCTCCTGGATGGGAGTCAGCCACTCTAACATCTGAGATAGCGGCGGCTCATTTCACACTATCTTGAAATGTCATTTAACGGCCGGATAATCGACGGCTGCTGTTAGTTTTCTTTCACCCTTTCATTCACATGTTTTTTTATCTTGTTGTTTTGCCTTTTTTAATTCACCCTGAAATCACCCCGTATACGGTGGACAGGGTAAGTTCTAATTAAACAAGCCATCTCAACGTTCACAATTTTTTATTTCTGTTTTGGGTTTTTTTTCTTCAATCCCTTGCCAGGAGGATTACTTGTTCCTTCACAAAGCCATCACGGCTTTTTGCCTTGGAATGCAGAACGACCATTCTGGCAACTCGTCGCCCCGCCTCAACCACCATCACCACCACTTCAACTCCCACCAGTCCGGCGGCAACTCCACCCGCCGCAACGGCACCTTGCCCCGCGCCAACACCAACGGCAACAACAACAGCAGCAACGCGATGCCCAGATCAAACACCACGGAGGGGAGCACCATCACGCACAGCCGCAACTCGAGCACCGCCGGGGACGGGACGTCAACAACCACACGCCGAACGACGTGACGACGACCACCACCACCACCACTCCTGTCAAAGAGAACGGCGGGAAGATCGAGACAAACATCTAGCGTGGTGTTTCTTAACGGAGGGAGCAAAGATTTTTTTTTAAGATTTTTAACGAAGTGAAGCTCTCTAAGACAAAACTTTCTTTTCTTTTTAAATTTTGTGAATTCATGTTATTTCAGACAAGAATTTTTATTCAAACAGGAAAGTGAGGATTGTGAACGGCCATTCCTTTCAAGTTGGCCGCATTTTTCACAAGAACTCGCTCTTGATGCTGTGGTATTGACACAGTCTTGAAATTGGTGGTCCCATCCAGGGGGCCAAATGCTGTCACCATTTCAAGCCGTGCTATAGAAACGTGGATGAGTTCTGGCTCTAGGGGCCATAAGGCCTTTAAAGGAGATTTATTTTAAATTTGTTACTTTACTTTCATTTGGTAAGCATTGTACGTCGTACAAATTTGATTCATCATCCGTCTCATAGGCATCTGATCTTTTGTTGTCCGTTCTTTCTTGCACTGGAAAAGACCAGATTTTGTTTTCTGAGGTTGATATCAACTGAGCTTCTCGATTTGTATGGAAATATTAGCACAGCGCAGATGTGAGAACATTTTATAGCCGAACATAATTAAATGCTTAATTCCATTGGTGATTGAATGGTATCAGATTATAAATCTTATGATGATCATTGTGATGAAGAATAGATGGGCACTAATCGATACCGATAATCAATACTATCGATACTGACCAAATATTACCAAGTACTCGATAGTTTTGTGAAATACTGATAGTAATACTCAAAACAAAACAAAACAAAAATAGAAGAAAAAAAACTTAGGCCTAATAAAAAATGCACGATTGTTTTACTTTACAAAGGGAGGTAATTCATGATATTTATACTTGGCACTACTATGATTAATTATTGTCAGTTCCTTAGTTTTTTTGCTATATACCTCTATATAACCAGTATCGAGCACTCAGTATTGATCGATACTGGCTTCTGTTAATTGATCGATACTGGCTTCTGTTAATTGATAGAGTACTCGATACTGGCTTCTGTTAATTGATAGAGTACTCGATACTGGCTTCTGTTAATTGATAGAGTACTCGATATTCGCTTCTGTTAATCGATAGAGTAATTGACACTGGCCAGTATCGATTAGTACCCACCCTTACATAAAGAAGAACACTGTAGTGTCCGCCTAACATCATACACATAATATCAGCGTTGTGCACTGCATTCTTGTGATAAAATCAGCTCCTCGTAGCAAGTCTCACAGTCAGTCACGTGCTGGCGTCATCGGTCAAGTGGTTAGGCTGCCCGACTGGGGATCACGAGGTCCAGGGTTCGAAGTTTGACAAAGCCAGGCCCGACGTTGTGTTCCTCGGGAAAGACGCTTTACAAGGAGCTTGGGATTAAAATCCTGCGTCAGACTAGCATCCTGTCCAGGAGGTGATTATTGTCACCTGTTCCACTTACGCTATAGAAACCTGGATAAGCTCCGGCTCTATGGGCCAAAATGCCCTCGATTGAAAGAAGCTTACTCGCCATAGTCAGTCACGTGTAGTCTAGGGTACCCAATAACCTGCTATAGGAAGATCGTGGAAATGGTGACTAGTGTCAGCGTGTGTTCTATTACATAGATGATTTCGTCTTCGTCTTCATCTTTTGCCAAAGTCACGGCATGGCAATGAGAAGATGTATTACTGAGGACGACAATGCAAATGTAATTTCATTGACTAGGTCACACACGTGTACGTGAATTATATGAACATAACGTAAAGAATGTAATGAACAGAACCTGCTGAACATTGTGTCATATTTGTCCAAGAAAGAGCTTAAGACGTGCATTGTATGCAAATTATCCGCTCACCTCAGAAAAGAAAACAAGAAAAGCTTTTCAAGAAAGGTTTGTTTTTGTTTTTGTTTTTGTTTTTCAGCCATAAAAGTTTTTAGTGTTTTTTTTTGGTGTTGAGACTTGTCTTAAGTAGCATATGTCTTGTAAACAAAATCACAACATGTGCAATGATGTCGATTTTCCAACCTTGTCTTAAAGTGGTCCACCCCTACGAGAGAGAAAGTTTACAAAGTTCAGGGGTCATTACAACAATAAAAAATTATTGCCGTGTTAATGAGCAAAAGCAAGTTTCGCTAGCCTTCTGATTAATGCATATGTACAGGCCACAAATAAAGACATCCCCCCTCCCTCCCCCTCTCCCTCCAACCATTTATGACGTATAGGAAAGCATCAGGAGCTTGTGATGAAGCGTGGCGGGTCTAAACCAATAGTGTCGACATTCGGGCCAGTGAGTCACACCCGTCTTGTTTTATATAACTGATGTGCTGACAATTAATTAAACGAAATCGTTAAGTCATAGCGGTGTTCTCATTTATTCTTCCTGTGAGATCAGACGGCGAGATCAGACGGCGAGATCAGACGGTAAAGAGATCAGACGGCGAGAACACCTTGTGTGTGTATATATAATATAAAATAATCTTCGCATTCAATATCTAATACGTCATCATGTCTTTTTTTTTTGTAAGAAAACATGAAATCCTTATCGTTTAACAAGCTGCCAGCAAGTAATGCATATACGTGAGGAGATGTGTATATGATCATCATATGATGAGCCGAGGAGATGTTTCTGGTACGTTTGATGTTGTACACATGAACTCATAACTATTTCGTATACTAGTGCAATGGGTGTCAATGTTCCGTAACTGCAGGCACGTTGATAATAAATAGTGCTGACTCATGGTGTTATGGTTTCATACCCACAGTTGTGAATTAATGTGAATATACTTTTTTATGGACTTTGCATGTATATAAATATATACACATATGTGTGTGTGTGTGTTAAGTATAAATTTCATAATTTTTATAATTTGCAATGTTTTTGTATGTGTGTGTGTGTATGTATGTATGTATATATGTATGTATGTATGTATGTGTGTGTGTGTGTGTGTGTGTGTGTGTGTGTGGGTGGATGGATGGATGTATGTATGTATATATGTATGTATGTATGCATTCTTCATGGGGTCCTCTTTTTTCTTTTTTTAAGTATGTAAAATTTTATGAGATGGTGCTGCTGATGAAATGAATTGTCGAGTATTTGTATTTATTTGCCACTTTTCCTTTTCTTTTTCTTTTTTTTTAAAGTTATGAGCTATGTTGTTTTTTTTATTGGGTTGGGTTGGGTTGGGAGTTGGTTTTTGTTTTGTTTTGGGTTTTTTTGATTGGGTTGGGTTGGGTTGGGAGTTTTTTTTTTTTTTTTTTTGGGGGGGGGGGGGGGGAGTGTGGTATTTGTTTTTTTGGTTTGTTTGGGTTTTTTTTCTAAGTATAGTTACGGCATATGTGGTGTTGCCGAATTCACTTGCCAGCTGTTTTGATTGTAGTAGCTTTGTGTCGTGTTGATGTGAGGAAAGATTTGGTGTGTTGTCATGCTTGAGGATAAGACATGATGAGTTCCCACGGAGGGCGGGGCTGTTGTGTGCATTTCATTTGAATTTGGATTCTGACAGGGTTGTCTTTGGTTTATAATAAAGTTGATGTAAGTAGATGGTGTGTTGTCTTTTACCACCGATTCACGCTGACCGCTGTGCGACCTGCAATGCTGACAACGCGTCAAAGCCATGGTGTGTAACAATTCCTCAGGTTTAGGTCCTTTTATCCGGGCTATCTGGTAATGACGGGCAATCCTGTCCAATAGTGTTCCTGCCACAGTTAACGAAGGCATAGCTGCCAACCAGTACGTGATAAGCATATTTAATATACGTCTTTCTTTTCTTTTTTTATTGTGATTCTTAAAAAGTATGTATTGTAAAATATATGATAAGGGCCAGCTGTATTTTTTATTATTATTTTTTTTTTTACTAAAGAAACCCTAGTAAAAGACGGAGACTGAGAGATTGGGTGAGAGTCTGAAAATGCCATTGCGAGTTCACTAAACAGCCGTCACATTTCACATTTCACCGGACAGGCCAGCGTTGGGCGGACTTTTTGTTATTTACATTAAAAGGGGGAATTAAGATTCATGATACATTTTCAATGTTATCTGGAATATTACAGATTGCAGGCCGTCATGGAAAGTCAGAATTGAAGGGGTCAGTTCAATAGTGTGCCTATGTCCATTTTTGTGAAAAACAAGACAGAGATATAACCCTAGGGAATAAATGGAAATCATGCTTCATGAAAAGGGTGAAAATGATAGGATGAAAATACATCACGTTTGACAGCCGTTTGAAACTTGAATTCCCAAATCCAATAGTGCCTCTAAAATGACGCCATTGTGACTTGGGCATACTATTGAAATGACGCCATTGTGACTTGGGCATACTATTGAAATGATGCCATTGTGATTTGGGCATACTATTGAAATGACGCCATTGTGACTTGGGCATACTATTGAAATGATGCCATTGTGACTTGGGCATACTATTGAAATGATGCCATTGTGATTTGGGCATACTATTGAAATGATGCCATTGTGATTTGGGCATACTATTGAAATGACGCCATTGTGACTTGGGCATACTATTGAAATGATGCCATTGTGATTTGGGCATACTATTGAAATGACGCCGCATTGTGACTTGGGCATACTATTGAAATGACGCCATTGTGATTTGGGCATACTATTGAAATGATGCCATTGTGACTTGGGCATACTATTGAAATGATGCCATTGTGACTTGGGCATACTATTGAAATGACGCCATTGTGACTTGGGCATACTATTGAAATGACGCCATTGTGACTTGGGCATACTATTGAAATGATCCCTTCAATTAGTTTGTGCGGTCAGGTCGGTTTTTGGAGTTTGAATAGGTTGGCAGCTGTGTGTAAGAAACTAGCAGCATTGTGTGCCAGTGTCTCCATCCCACTCCCTCAGTCATAACAAATGGCAAACACAATTATTTATTGAGCATTACTTTCAGGTCAGCGCGCATGCTTTTTAATCTAATTATGCACGGTTTTTTTAATCAAAATTATGACTTTCATGCAACGTACCGCACTTATGTGACGAATCGTACTTAATGCTATTTTTGCAGTCTTCAGTAGTGCTACTGCTTTTTTAAAAGTAATTTCTGCTGACAGTTTGTTCTTATCTTCAGTCTTATCACCATTACAAGGGTGAAATGAGACTACCATTGCTAGGGTGAAATGAGTTCAGGCTGGGACTGTGTTATGGTAGGCAGACTGATCTGGTTCTTTTTAACACCAAGGTCAAGGTCATGCGTGGTGTTAATGGCAGAGTCCCAGGAAAGAAGCTAGGTCCAACCTTGTGTTCCTTGGGAAAGACACTTGACACGCATTTTTCCAACTCGACCCAGGTGCAAATGGGTACCAGTATCAGCTTGGGAGTAAAAATCTGTGTTAAGACTAGCGTCCCTGTCCAGGAGATGATTATTACTTCCTGTGCCTCTTCACGCTATAGAAACCAGGATAAACTCCAGCTCTGTGGGCCGTAATGGTTTTGAAGGAACTTCACTTTACTTTTGTAAGGTGATATAAAAGGGGAAAAACATCACCATCTGAAGTTTTAAATATTTCCTTGAATACAAAACTGTAGCTTTGCCCAGCCCTGCCTTTGGTAGCCTTTTCCCGTTTGCATGCGTGACAGGTCAATGAATGGAAGGCTAAAACGAGCGTCGTTGAAAATCATTGGTGTCGGTGAAGCTCATGCACTATTCTCTGCCATGACCTCCGGATGGGGATCGTTTAGTTGGGTTGTCTTTGGTTGGGGTTTTTTTAAAGTTTTCCTTTAGTTTTAGTTATTTTGCACTTTCCTTCCTCTGTGTATTTGCTGCTTGTAGAGGTGTGAATATACAGATTATGGACTTTGTCATTTTCATTTTGGTCACATTCGTATTTAAGAAATGTTGATTGATAAGTTTCCCCTGACAATGAGTGTCATCATTTGCTCAAGTTGTGCTAAATCATCATATCGCTTATTATTGGTGTTTTCCTCCTTTTTTTTTCTTTTCTTTTTTTTTTTTTTCTTTTTTTTTCTTTTCTTTTTTTTTCTTTTTTTTTTCTTTTTTTTTTTTTTTTTCTTTTCTTTTTTTTTCTTTTCTTTTTTTGCACTGTTTTTTTAGTTGTTTTGTATTGTGTAGTTGTAGAAGAAGAAAAGAAAAGAAAACAAATGTTATCTCATTGTGAGAGTTTTGTGTATCATGTTTAAATCTACCTGCTTGTGTCTCAATGTTTAAGGGATGGGGTGGACGTGACGGTGATGGGGTGGGGCAGACTACGTTTTTCATCGGGTATTTTTTTAGTAGGCAGGAGGCGGACGCTACTGGTAGGTCCTACTTTTTCCTTTCACTCTGGAGGGGGGAGGGGGGATGAGTGGGTTGGGGGTAGTTGCCTGTCTGGTTTGTGGGGATAGGGTTGTTCTTTCATATATTTTTTTATTTCAATTTAAAAGCACATATCCGCTGTGACACGCTTGAAGGCCCCGGTATGATGTAAATAATGCAACGTGTGAAATGGCCCAAGCCAAGCGGGCAATTGGCGGGCACTGCCTGCAGGTCCTTCTTCTGTCCTTTCGCTTTTTCTTTCAGTCTTTTACCTTACATCTTGTTTCCTTTTGATTCTCCCTGAGATCACCGTAGTATATGGTGGACAGGGTACATTTCAATGAATCAAAAAGCGTAAGCCAGACCATAATTCAGCCCCTTTTCACGTCTGATGGCTCACTGCCTGTTGAGGGTTCAAAACTTTTAGTTCGACTCGACTGTTGCAAGAAAGGTCGGGGCATTTTTTTACACATTTTGTATTCATTTTTATTACATATGATTGATGTATATTTATTCCCTCATATGAGGGGTGCTTGAGTATGTGTGAGTTTGTGTGGGGCGATTGGGTAGTGGGGGGTCTTCATGTATGAAGTTTTAGGTTGACCTGGGGGTGGGGATATTTTTTTCTTTGGTTTCCTCCCACCTGAGTGAATTGAATCTAGTCCAAATGACATGCATTATTGTCTGTTAATTTTATTTTTTTCGAACCTAAAGCTGCAGATACAGACTGCTTGTAATTGTGCTATTTCTACAATTGACTCTCTCTTGTCATAACTTTTTAAAATTATGATTAGCACCTGTCAAACCGTCACTTTAAGCATTACAAACACTCGGCTGTGAGCACTCATTATGCTTATTAGAGAGAGAGAGAGAGAGAGAGAGAGAGAGAGAGAGAGAGAGAGAGAGAGAGAGAGAGAAGAGAGAGAGAGAGAATGAGAGAGAATGAGAGAGAGAATGAGAGAGAGAGAGAATGAGAGAGAGAATGAGAGAGAAGAGAATGAGAGAGAGAGGAAATATTAACAAGAAAAGAAATTAACAAAAAACAAATCAAGACCAATATCATCTACTTTGTAATGAATATACTGTATCCTGTATATGACTATACTGTCCACAAAAAGTAACACATATTATTTCTATGTTGTAACTTAAAATCATTTCTACTACTTTGTATTGCTCATATTTCCTAAAAGAATCTTGTTCTTTCATTGTAAATGACTTGTTTTCAATCGATTTTTTTACTCTGATTCTCTCACAGTGTTCTGTGATTTTGTCCTTTTCGTACGTTTAGTATTTGAGATTTGATATGCATTACTTTTTTGTGGACGACATATTATCTGACAGCTAGACGTTGACAAATGACATGCTCATTTTACACACTCGCATATTCCATGATTCTTTTTAAAGAACTGCTATTTCTTTTTTTTTTTTCTTTCTTTTTTTCTGTACCATTTATAATCATTGTTAATATCTTGTTGCCATAGAAAATGTCTGAAATCGTTTGACAAGTGTGGTGAAGAGGAAGAATGATTTTTACAAGAAAACGAGATGTGAGTGTAGTGAGGGGAAAGAATCTTCTATTAAATGCACACAAAACACACGCATTTTATTTCTCTCCCTTTACACTGTAATCTTCCCACAAAATACACATACGCATACACACATTTATTTTCTTTAGATATCGACACATTTCAAATTCTCCTCAAAGTACGTACTCTTGCACACACATACACACCCACATACACACACACATTTATTCTCTTTCAATCCCCTGGGGTAAATTTCAATGAAATAAATTATAGACAAAACAAACTAAGATCTCATCTCGTTTCAAACACACAACTCCCCCTCTTTCTATTTCAAACACACAACTCCCCTCTTTCTATTTCAAACACACAACTCCCCTCTTTCTATTTCAAACACACAACTCTCCTCTTTCTATTTCAAACACACAACTCCCCTCTTTCTATTTCAAACACACAACTCCCTCTTTCTATTTCAAACACACAACTCCCCTCTTTCTATTTCAAACACACAACTCCCCTCATTCTATTCCAAACACACAACTCTCCTCATTCTATTCCAAACACACAACTCTCCTCTTTCTATTCCAAACACACAACTCCCCTCTTTCTATTTCAAACACACAACTCCCCTCTTTCTATTTCAAACACACAACTCCCCTCTTTCTATTTCAAACACACAACTCCCCTCATTCTATTCCAAACACACAACTCTCCTCATTCTATTCCAAACACACAACTCTCCTCTTTCTATTCCAAACATACAACTCTCCTCCTTCTATTCCAAACACACAATTCTCCTCCTATTCCAAACACACAACTCCCCTCCTTCTATTCCAAACACTCAACTCACCTCCTTCTATTCCAAACACACAACTCTCCTCATTCTATTCCAAACACATAACTCTCCTCCTTCTATTCCAAACACACAACTCTCCTTCTATTCAAAACACACAACTCTCCTCCTTCTATTCCAAACACACAACTCCCCTCCTTCTATTCCAAACACACAACTCCCTCCTTCTATTCCAAACACACAACTCCCCTCCTATTCCAAACACACAACTCCCCTCCTTTTCCAAACACACAACTCTCCTCCTTCTATTCCAAACACACAACTCCCTCCTTCTATTCCAAACACACAACTCCCTCCTCCCATTCCAAACACACAACTCCCCTCCTTCTATTCCAAACACACAACTCCCCTCATTCTATTCCAAACACATAACTCCCCTCCTTCTATTCCAAACACACAACTCTCCTCCTTCTATTCCAAACACACAACTCCCTCCTTCTATTCCAAACACACAACTCCCCTCCTTCTATTCCAAACACACAACTCCCTCCTTCTATTCCAAACACACAACTCCCCCTCCTCCTCCTTTTCCGAACACACAAACACAATGTACATTAAATCAAGAAGGGTTCACCAATCAAAGAATGCTTGTGAAAGTAATTTTTTTAACAATTAATGTACAGCATTTTTTTAAATATATTATATTTTGTATATTACTCACATATGCTTTTTTTGTATGTTATTAAATGCTAATTTTCATCATTGTATGTTATAAATGATATCGCAATGTAACACTTCATGTTTATACGTGTATGTATGTGTATGCTTTTACGTCATCAGTGCCGTTCTGGAAAACCATGAAATAATGCAATTTTTAAACATGTGTACATTTCATCGTTGTCATTTTTATACAAGAAAAAATGAAGTTTTCAATCCATATTATTATTAGTCGACTCTGAATGGCAGTCTTGTCTACGGTGGTTAAAACATTTTTTTTAAATTTTGAGCTTCATAAATTATGTAACATTTTGTAACATTATATGAAATTTTAATCAACAAGGTCCCAACAATGGTGAGAGTTCGTTTTGTTTGGGTTTTTTTGCTGTTCTTAATTTTTTATTTTTTTTAATGTCGTTTTTTTTATTATTATTTATTGTAAATTTTGTACTAAAAAATATCAATCACATCAATTTCTACTCCTCAATTTGTAATCGTTATTCTCATCAGTAAATTTTTGTTGTGATTTTGTATCAACCATTATATTCTGGTATTGCTTTCTTTTATATACGACTTGTATGTATAATTATTATAATTATCATCATCATTATTATTATTATTATTATTATTATTATTAGTATTATTATTATTATTATTATTATTATTATTATTATTATTATTATTATTGTTTTTATTATTATTATTATTATTATTTATTATTATTATTATTATTATTATTATTATTATTATTATTATTATTATTATGATTATGATTATTATTATTATTATTATTATTATTATTATTATTATTATTATTTTTATATTTTATTATATTATTATTATTATAATTATAATAATTATTATTATTATTATTATTATTATTATTATTATTATTATTATTATTATTATTATTATTATTATTATGACTATTATTAATTAATATGATCATACAGCATACATTGAACTGTAAAGCTGATAAAAAATCCCATGAAATATTGAAAGATGAAGACATATTTACATTGTGCTGAGACAAATTTTCTTTGTTTTCGGTTTGTTCTTAAGATTTGTGCGTTTATTTATAAATTTTCTCTTCAGCTGACCCAACTCCCCTAGCGGTGCTTTTTGTGCCTCTCTTTCTGTTTGTTTCTCACTCTATCGACTGTTTCGTATTTTGTTTAATTTTACTCTTCACAAAGCTTCCTCCGTTTTGTTTTTTGTTGCTTATCTCCCCTTTCTCTCAATAGTCTACCACCTTTCTTACCATTATCATGATATTTCCTGTAGCCCAGTGAGTGACTGGTGAGGGCTACTGGTAGGCCCTGCTTCTTTCCTTTCACACTTGCTTTCACGTACTTTTCATCTCACGGTTTCCTCTTAATTCACCCTGACATTACCGCATGTTATGGCGGACAGGATATTTTTCAATGAACCAAACAAACTCTTTTCTTCTACACCATGTATATACATTGTATGTCATTATCATAAGTGTTTCATGTGCGTCTCTTCTTAGGTTTCATCTTAGTTTTTTTTTTTTTTCTTTTGTTCTTTTCAAATATATCGCAGGATTGGAATAACAGAGTAAGTCATACATAATGAGGGGGGGGTTAAAAGGAATCAAAACGAAATGTCTGTAGTGGAGCTCGAACCCAGTACCTCTGGGTCACAGTGCAATGCTTTTAACCACTCTGCCATCTGGTTCCCGAGTGTGTTTTGACTTAAGATTTGGTAAACACAATGTATTCTATGTGTGTGCATACATACAACCTTGTACCTCTCTAAAATCTCAGCCTAAATAGGGGTCAGTGTGACCCTTGATAGGGTGTTTGAAGGAGAACACTCACATTTTTTTATGGGAAATAGTAAACTTACCACCCTGTTATTCCAAAGCCCCGATATGTGTGTATGGGTGTGTGTGTGTGTGTATGTGTGCGTGTGTCTTCATCTGCCAAAGCTTGATTCCATGTAATGCCAATAAGAATGATAAGGATACCAATCTACAATTTATGTACATGTGAGATTAATAAAGCCAATGTAAATCATCCTTACTTGACTGCTTCTTTCATGTTGATATGATAATAGTGTTTGTTATTATATAATACCTATGCGTTTGTGGGTGTTTGTGTCTGTGTGTGTGTGTGTATAGGTGTCCGTGTAGATGTGTGTACGTATGTGTGTATGTGTGTATATTTGTGTTCGTGCTTGTGTACGTGTATATATTTGTGCACGTGAATATAGTTGTGTACGTGTGCGTACATAAATATATTTGTGTACGTATGTACGTACGTGAATATATTTGTATATGTGTGTGTGTACGTGAATATAGTTGTGTACGTGTGTGTGTACGTGAATATATTTGTGTACGTGTTTGTATACGTGAATATAGTTGTGTACGTGTATGTGTACCCGAACATATTTGTGTATGTGTGTGAGTATGTGTATATATTTTATAAGTGTGTGAGTATGTGTATATATTTTGTAAATGTGTGAGTATGTGTATATATATGTGTGCGTGTATGTGTACGTGTGTGAGTGTGTATATGTGTATATATATTTGCATGTGTATGTGTATATGTTTGTGTAGTGTGTGTATGCATGTGTGTGTATATGTGTTTATGTGTGTCTGTGTAGGTGTGTGTACGTGTATATTATTTGTGTACGTGCGTACGTGTATATATTTGTGTAAGAGTGTGTGTATGTGTATTTATTTGTGTATGTATATATAAGTGTGTACGTGTGTGTGTGTATATATATATATTTGTGTGTGTATATGTGAATATATTTGTGTACGTGTGTATATGTGAATATATTTGTGTACGTGTGTGTATGTGTATATAATTGTGTACATGTGTGTGTATGTGTATATATTTGTGTACATGTGTGTATGTGTATGTATTTGTGTATGTGTATTTATTTGTGTACGTGTGTATGTATATATATTTGTGTACATGTGTGTATGTGTATGTATTTGTGTACATGTGTGTATGTGTATATATTTGTGTACATGTGTGTATGTGTATGTATTTGTGTACATGTGTGTATGTGTATATATTTGTGTATATGTGTGTATGTGTATGTATTTGTGTATGTGTATATATTTGTGTACGTGTGTGTGTGTATATATTTGTGTACATGTGTGTATGTGTATGTATTTGTGTATGTGTGTATGTGTATATATTTGTGTACATGTGTGTATGTGTATGTATTTGTGTACGTGTGTATGTGTATATATTTGTGTACATGTGTGTATGTGTATGTATTTGTGTACGTGTGTATGTGTATATATTTGTGTACATGTGTGTATGTGTATATATTTTTGTACGTGTGTATGTGTATATATTTGTGTACATGTGTGTATGTGTATATATTTGTGTATGTGTGTGTGTATATATTTGTGTATGTGTGTGTGTATATATATTTGTGTACATGTGTGTATGTGTATGTATTTGTGTCCATGTGTGTATGTGTATGTATTTGTGTATGTGTATATATTTGTGTACGTGTGTGTGTATGTGTATATATTTGTGTACATGTGTGTATGTGTATATATTTGTGTATGTTTGTTCTTTCACTTTTTACTTCACATGACTGTCATTTAGGGGATGGGTGTGGAGGGGGGTGGGTGGCATGTCTGCTGGGTCGACAGGAGGGCCATGGAAAATCTGTTTGACTGGGAATCGAATCCGAATCTCCTCAGTGGTACAAACAGACAAACAGATATTGCATTACTTAACATACATGCACACTTATGCATAAAAGATAAAGATGGGTTAACAATCTGTATCCCAGTCTTACCTTCTGTACATCATTTATCCCCCAGCAGGCCATTTCATTCGAAGTCATTCTCAACTCCCTATGGAGCATACATGACACAAGCCTGTAAGGCACTTCATACTAAAACTGTAGCAAAGATCTTTCTCTACCTATAGCTGGATACTCATTCACACGTGATTCAAGCGTGGATAGTAGAGTAAAGTACCTGTCCTAAAAAAAAAGTACAATTTGCAGTCTGAATATACAGATAGATCCGGCTTAGCTATAAAACAAAGTTGAATTTAGCAACAGTTTGTTGTTATATTTTACTTTTCGCTTTTTACTTTTGTTTTGTTTTATTTTGTTGGGTCTTTTGTTGTGGTGGTCCACCCTAAAGCATGTGGCTCATTTGCCTCATAGAAGAGTGGTGGTCCACCCTAAAGTATGTGGCTCATTTGCCTCATAGAAGAGTGGTGGTCCACCCTAAAGTATGTGGCTCATTTGCCTGATGGAAGAGTGGTGGTCCACCCTAAAGTATGTGGTTCATTTGCCTCATAGAAGAGTGGTGGTCCACCCTAAAGTATGTGGCTCATTTGCCTCATGGAAGAGTGGTGGTCCACCCTAATGAATGTGGCTCATTTGCCTGATGGAAGAGTGATGGTCCACCCTAAAGTATGTGGGTCATTTGCCTCATGGAAGTGTGGTGGTCCACCCTAAAGTATATGGCTCATTTGCTTCATGGAAGAGTGGTGGTCCACCCTAAAGCATGTGGCTCATTTGCTTCATGGAAGAGTGGTCCACCCTAAAGCATGTGGCTTTCATTTGCCTGATGGAAGAGTGGTGGTCCACCCTAAAGGATGTGGCTCATTTGCCTCATGGAAGAGCGGTGGTCCACCCTAAAGCATGTGGCTCATTTGACTGATGGAAGAGTGGTGGTCCACCCTAAAGGATGTGGCTCATTTGCCTCATAGAAGATGGGCAATTTGACTGATGGAAGAGTGGTGGTCCACCCTAAAGTATGTGGCTTTCATTTGCCTCATAGAAGAGTGGTGGTCCACCCTAAAGCATGTGGCTCATTTGACTGATGGAAGAGTGGTGGTCCACCCTAAAGCATGTGGCTCATTTGCCTCATAGAAGAATGGTGGTCCACCCTAAAGAATATGTGGCTCATTTGCCTCATAGAAGAGTGGAGGTCCACCCTAAAGCATGTGGCTCATTTGCCTGATGGAAGAGTGGTGGAAGAATGTGGCTCATTTCCCTGATGGAAGAGTGGTGGTCCACCCTAAAGTATGTGGGTCATTTGCCTCATGGAAGAGTGGTGGTCCACCCTAAAGTATGTGGCTCATTTGCCTCATAGAAGAGTGGTGGTCCACCCTAAAGCATGTGGCTCATATGGCTCATTTGACATTTGATGGAAGAGTGGTGGTCCACCCTAAAGGATGTGGCTCATTTGCATAGAAGAGTGGTGGTCCTAAAGCATGTGGCTCATTTGACTGATGGAAGAGTGGTGGTCCACCCTAAAGTATGTGGCTTTCATTTGCCTGACGGAAATAGTGGTGGTCCACCTAAAGATGTGTCATTTGCCTCATGGAAGAGTGGTGGTCCACCCTAAAGCATGTGGCTCATTTGCCTCATGGAAGAGTGGTCCACCCTAAAGAAGATGGTGGCTCATTTGCCTGATGGAAGAGTGGTGGTCCACCCTAAAAATGGCTCATTTCCCTGATGGAAGATGTGATGTGGCTCATTTGCCTCATAGAAGAGTGGTGGTCCACCCTAAAGTATGTGGCTCATTTGCCTCATAGAAGAGTGGTGGTCCACCCTCATGTGGCTCATTTGAACAGAAGAGTGGTGGTCCACCCTAAAAGCATGTGGCTCATTTGCCTGATGGAAGAGTGGTGGTCCACCCTAAAGCATGTGGCTCATTTGCCTGATAGAAGAGTGGTGGTCCACCCTAAAGGATGTGGCTCATTTGCCTCATAGAAGAGTGGTGGTCCACCCTAAAAGCATGTGGCTCATTTGACTGATGGAAGAGTGGTGGTCCACCCTAAAGTATGTGGCTTTCATTTGCCTGATTGAAGTAGTGGTGGTCCACCCTAAAGCATGTGGCTCATTTGACTGATTTGGTCCACCCTAAAGTATGTGGCTTTCATTTGCCTCATAGAAGAGTGGTGGAATGTGGCTCATTTGCCTCATAGAAGAGTGGTGGTCCACCCTAAAGCATGTGGCTCATTTGACTGATGGAAGAGTGGTGGTCCACCCTAAAGTATGTGGCTCATTTGCCTCATAGAAGAGTGGTGGTCCACTCCTAAAGCATGTGGCTCATTTGCCTCATAGAAGAGTGGTGGTCCTCATTTGCTTCATGGAAGAGTGGTGGTCCACCCTAAAGCATGTGGCTCATTTGCCTGATGGAAGAGTGGTGGTCCACCCTAAAGGATGTGGCTCATTTGCCTCATGGAAGAGTGGTGGTCCACCCAAAGCATGTGGCTCATTTGCCTCATCGGATGGAAGAGTGGTGGTCCACCCTAAAGCATGTGGCTCATTTGCCTCATAGAAGAGTGGTGGTCCACCCTAAAGCATGTGGCTCATTTGCCTCATGGAAGAGTGGTGGTCCACCCTAAAGCATGTGGCTCATTTGACTGATGGAAGAGTGATGGTCCACCCTAAAGTATGTGGCTCATTTGCCTCATAGAAGAGTGGTGGTCCACCCTAAAGGATGTGGCTCATTTGCCTCATAGAAGAGTGGTGGTCCACCCTAAAGCATGTGGCTCATTTGACTGATGGAAGAGTGGTGGTCCACCCTAAAGTATGTGGCTCATTTGCCATTTGCCTCATAGAAGAGTGGTGGTCCACCCTAAAGCATGTGGCTCATTTGACTCATGGAAGAGTGGTGGTCCACCCTAAAGCATGTGGCTCATTTGCCTCATGGAAGAGTGGTGGTCCACCCCAAAGTATGTGGCTCATTTGCCTCATAGAAGAGTGGTGGTCCACCCTAAAGCATGTGGCTCATTTGCCTGATGGAAGAGTGGTGGTCTCACCTCATAGAAGATGTCCACCCAAAGGATGTGGCTCATTTGCCTGATGGAAGAGTGGTGGTCCACCTAAAATCCACCCTATGTGGCTCATTTGCCTGATGGAAGAGTGGTGGTCCACCCTAAAGCATGTGGCTCATTTGACTGATGGAAGAGTGGTGGTCCACCCTAAAGCATGTGGCTCATTTGCCTCATAGAAGAGTGGTGGTCCACCCTAAAGCATGTGGCTCATTTGACTGATGGAAGAGTGGTGGTCCACCCTAAAGTATGTGGCTTTCATTTGCCTGATAGAAGAGTGGTGGTCCACCCTAAAGCATGTGGCTCATTTGCCTCATAGAAGAGTGGTGGTCCACCCACCCTAAAGCATGTGGCTCATTCGCCTGATGGAAGAGTGGTGGTCCACCTTAATGAATGTGGCTCATTTGCCTGATGGAAGAGTGGTGGTCCACCCTCATTTGCCTCTGATGGGAAGAGTGGTGGTCCACCCTAAAGCATGTGGCTCATTTGCCTCATAGAAGAGTGGTGGTCCACCCTAAAGCATGTGGCTCATTTGACTGATGGAAGAGTGGTGGTCCACCCTAAAGGATGTGGCTCATTTGCCTCATAGAAGAGTGGTGGTCCACCCTAAAGCATGTGGCTCATTTGACTGAGGAAGAGTGGTGGTCCACCTAAGTATGGAAGAGTGGTGGTCCACCCTAAAGCATGTGGCTCATTTGCCTCATGGAAGAGTGGTGGTCCACCCTCATTTGCCTCATAGAAGAGTGGTGGTCCACCCTAAATGTGGACTTTCATTTGCCTCATAGAAGAGTGGTGGTCCACCCTAAAGCATGTGGCTCATTTGCCTGATGAGTGGTGGTCCACCCTAAAGGATGGCTCATTTGCCTGATGGAAGAGTGGTGGTCCAAAGGATGTGGCTCATTTGCCTCAGTATGTGGCTAAAGCATCATTTGCCTGATGGGAAGAGTGGTGGTCCACCCTAAAGCATGTGGCTCATTTGACTGATGGAAGAGTGGTGGTCCACCCTAAAGTATATGGCTTTCATTTGCCTCATAGAAGAGTGGTGGTCCACCTAAAGCATTGGCTCATTTGACTGATGGAAGAGTGGTGGTCCACCTAAAGCATGTGGCTCATTTGCCTCATGGAAGAATGGTGGTCCACCCCTAAAGCATGTGGCTCATTTGCCTCATGGAAGAGTGGTGGTCCACCTTAAAATGTGGCTCATGATGGCGGTGGTCCACCTAAAGTATGTGGGTCATTTGCCTCATGGAAGAGTGGTGGTCCACCTAAAGTATGTGGCTCATTTGCCTGATAGAAGAGTGGTGGTCCACCCTAAAGCATGTTGCTCATTTGCCTGATGGAAGAGTGGTGGTCCACCCTAAAGCATGTGGCTCATTTGACTGATGGAAGAGTGGTGGTCCACCTAAAGGATGTGGCTCATTTGCCTGGTGGAAGAGTGGTGGTCCACCTCTAAAGCATGTGGCTCATTTGCCTGCTCATTTGCCTGGAAGAGTGGTGGTCCACCTAGAGTATGTGGTCATTTGCCCCATTTGGTCCACCCTCATTTGCCTGATGGAAGAGTGGTGGTCCACCCTAAAGTATGTGGCTCATTTGCCTGATAGAAAGAGTGGTGGTGCCTAAAGCATGTTGCTCATTTGCCTGATGGAAGAGTGATGGTCCACCCTAAAGCATGTGGCTCATTTGACTGATTTGTCCACCCTAAAGGATGTGGCTCATTTGCCCTATGGAAGAGTGGTGGTCCACCCTAAAAGCATGTGGCTCATTTGCCTCATAGAAGAGTGGTGGTCCACCCTAAAGCATGTGGCTCATTTGCCTGATGGAAGAGTGGTGGTCCACCCTAAAGCAGCTCATTTGCCTGATGGAAGAGTGGTGGTCCACCCTAAAGCATGTGGCTCATTTGCATCTGGAAGAGTGGTGGCTTGGCTCATAGAAGAGTGGTGGTCCACCCTAAAGTATGTGGCTCATTTGCCTCATGGAAGAGTGGTGGTCCACCCTAAAGCAATTTGCCTCATGTGGTGGTCACCCTTTGGCTCATTTGCCTGATGGAAGAGTGGTGGTCCACCTAAAGCATGTGGCTCATTTGCCATGGTCCACCCTAAAGTGGCTCATTTGCCTCATAGAAGAGTGGTGGTCCACCCTAAAACATGTGGCTCATTTGCCTCATGGAAAATCCGGCACTGGCTAGTAGGTCTTACCTCTTTTCTTTCAGTCTTTCTAGTTTTGTCTTTCATTTCACAGGTTAATCTTTATTCGTGGGTGGTTGGCAAGACATGCTGATTGCTTTTTTCGTTTTTTTTCTTTTACTCTTTTACTTCTCTTTTATTTGAGTGGTTCCTCTTAATTCACACTGAGTTCACCACAATGGTGGACGGCGTCAATTTTAATTAAACAAACTTTTTTTTTTTAAGAGAAAAAAAAGAAAGAAAAGATTCTACGTTTTTCCTTTCCTTCTTTCAATTACCTTGTATCCTTCATCTTGTCGTTTCTCTTAATTCTTTCTTTCTTTCTTTCTTTATCGTTTCCCATTCTACCTTCCAGTGTACTCTACTGTATCATCTGCTGTCTAAGGTCCAGGTTTTGTTGCCATAGAGGAGGGTAGAACAATAAACTGTGTTGTATATTGCCATTTTGGGTTTTGTTGACAATTTTTGCTTACCTACAAATGTCTTTCCTAGATGGTTATATATTGCACTTGCCTTTTCAATGCTCTGGCTGATTTCTTAGCTTAGTTTTCCCTCTGAGTTAATCATTACTCCTAGGTAATTGTAGCTTTGAATTTGTTCTAAATTCTTCCTGCCCAACTTCAGATTTTGTGTTTTTAGCTTCCCTAGTTACTAGCATTGTTTTGATTTTCGTTGATTTACTCTCATTCCTCTTTTATTTAGTTCATTATTCATCACGTTGATATTTGACTGAAGGTCACTTTCTGATTTTCCAAACAGAACTAAATTATCAGCAAATGAAAGCATTGATACATTTACTGGCTTGAGTTTCCACATACCTACATTCATTTTCTTCATTTTTGAGGATGCCTTTGCGACTGAATCCATAAATGTGATAAACAAAAGAGGACTAAGGATACAACTATGTCTTACTCCTATATTTACATCAAATTCTTCCGATACGTTTCCAGCTACTCTCACTGCACATGTTGGTTTATTGTAAAAACTTTTAATGGCTTCTATTAGATTTTGCTCTACATCGTGTTCTCTTAAGGAATGTCATAGTTCGTTCCTCCTCACAGTGACAAATGCCTTTTGTAAGTCAATAAAACACAGGTGCAAGTCAATGTTTCTCTCAAGAAATTTGTATATGATTTGTCTTATTGTAAATATGTGGTCTTGTACACTTCTACCTGGTCTAAATCCACTCTGATGTTGTTCAATTTGATCCTCTACTCTTTTCCTTAGTCTCATTTCCAGTATCCTAGCATATACTTTTCCTGGTACGCTAAGTAGTGATATCCCTCTATAGTTTGAGCATTCCATAGTTGATCCTTTCTTGTGTATTGGTACTACCGTTCCCTTTTTCCAGTCGTCTGACACCTGTTTTGACTTCCATGCTTTTTAGCATATTGCATGTAGTAGTTTGTCTGCCCCTCTCCTTTGGTTTTTAATCATTTCTGAATAAACTTGATCTGCTCCTTGGGCCTTTCTTAATTTCACTTGTTTTGGTCTTTCTCATGCTCTTAATTGCCCCCCAGAACAGCTTTTGATTTCCTTAATAGCTTTCTTGAAGTCTTTGTCCAAACTCTTTCCAATGTTCCTGTTTTGTTTTCCTCACTTCGATAGTTCTTTTACTCACTTAATCTATAATGTCCTCTGGCCTCTTTGTTTGCAAATATTTTCTTCCAGACATCCTTCTTTTCTTTGATCTTAGTCTTGACATTCTCATTCCACCATGCTGTTCTTTTCCTATCTCCTTTAATTTGTTTCCTACCACATACCTCTTCAGTACAACTGAGGAGTGTTTATCTATAAATTTGCCACTTTTCTTCTATTGTGCTATCATTCAGATCCATCTGCCTTTCACTGATGAAACTTTTTTTATCCTTGATTGGTATATCTGTTTTACTGTTGGTTAATTTAGTTCTCTATTTTGAGTTTAGCTGCTTTCTTCTCTTTTCTTTTCTGTTTGTTTACTTCAGTCAGTAATCTCACTTTGGCAATCACTAGGTGATGATCACTAAATATGTCAGCTCCTCTGTTTACTCTTGCGTCTATTGTACTGTAAAAAAGGGAGTTGTTAACTATTACATAGTCTATGATTGACTTTTCGTATCTGTCTTAATTTACTCTTGTATGTTTGTGGATATCTTTATGAGGAAAAAGGTGTAGGGCATTGAAGGAATTTTTGGTAAATTCGGCAAAACACTGCCCAACAAGGTTAAAGACTATGTCTATGAGACGTTTACCGATATGCTCGGTACATTCTGGTTTATTCTAGTGAGCCTCCATGAAGCAGTTACATCCACCAAGAATCTAGACGTATATGGTAATGATAAGGAATATAATAGTAGCAATTCATGGCCCTTCCTGGCACCCCAATCTTCAATTGTACACAGTTTACATACATTATAATACTAGCAAGTCATGGCCCTTCCTGGCACCCCAATCTTCAAGTGTACACAGTTTACATACATTATAATACTAGCAATTCATGGCCCTTTTTGGTACCACAGTCTTCAAGTGTACACAGTTTACATTCATTATAATACTAGCAATTCATGGCCCTTCCTGGTACCAGTCTTCAATGGCCCTTTTTGGTACCACAACTTAAGTGTACACAGTTTAATACATTATAATACTAGCAATTCATGGCCCTTTTTTGGTACCAAAGTCTTCAAGTGTACACAGTTATTACATTCATTATAATACTAGCAATTCATGGCCCTTTTTGGTACCAAAGTCTTCAAGTGTACACAGTTTACATTCATTATAATACTAGCAATTCATGGCCCTTTTTGGTACCACATTCTTCAAGTGTACACAGTTTACATTCATTATAATACTAGTCGAACTTTTTGGTACCACATTCTTCAAGTGACACAGTTTACATTCATTATTTGTCAAACTTGTTGGTATGACAAGTATTTCCCAGTTTGTCAAACTTGTTGGTATGTGTTTTCCAGTTTGTCAAACTTGTTGGACAAGTATTTCCCAGTTTGTCAAACTTGTTGCTATGCCAAGTGTTTCCCAGTTGTCGAACTTGTTGCTATGCCAAGTATTTCCCAGTTTGTCGAACTTGTTGCTATAACAAGTATTTCCCAGTTTGTCGAACTTGTTGCTATGCCAAGTATTTCCCAGTTTGTCGAACTTGTTGGAATGACAAGTATTTCCCAGTTTGTCGAACTTGTTGGTATGACAAGGTAATCCCAGTTTGTCGACCTTGTTGGTATGACAAGTATTTCCCAGTTTGTCGAACTTGTTGGTTTCCCAGTTTGTCGACCTTGTTGCTATGCCAAGCATTTCCCAGTTTGTCGAACTTGTTGGAATGACAGGTATTTCCCAGTTTGTCGAACTTGTTGGAATGACAAGTATTTCCCAGTTTGTCGAACTTGTTGGTATGACAAGTATTTCCCAGTTTGCCGAACTTGTTGGTATGACAAGTATTTCCCAGTTTGTCGAACTTGTTGGTTTCCCAGTTTGTCGAACTTGTTGGTTTCCCAGTTTGTCGAACTTGTTGGTTTCCCAGTTTGTCGAACTTGTTGCTATGCCAAGTATTTCCCAGTTTGTCGAACTTGTTGGAATGACAAGTATTTCCCAGTTTGTCGAACTTGTTGGAATGACAAGTATTTCCCAGTTTGTCGAACTTGTTGGTATGACAAGTATTTCTCAGTTTGTCGAACTTGTTGGAATGACAAGTATTTCCCAGTTTGTCGAACTTGTTGGTATGACAAGTATTTCCCAGTTTGTCGAACTTGTTGGAATGACAAGTATTTCCCAGTTTGTCGAACTTGTTGGAATGACAAGTATTTCTCAGTTTGTCGAACTTGTTGGAATGACAAGTATTTCCCAGTTTGTCGAACTTGTTGGTATGACAAGTATTTCCCAGTTTGTCGAACTTGTTGCTATGACAAGTATTTCCCAGTTTGTCGAACTTGTTGGTATGACAAGTATTTCCCAGTTTGTCGAACTTGTTGGAATGACAAGTATTTCCCAGTTTGTCGAACTTGTTGGTATGACAAGTATTTCCCAGAAACCCCGGTGAAAACGTAGGTGACTAGTACCATTTTTTTATAGTTATATGTGTATATAAATTGTATATAAGTTACATTATGTACCCACAAAAGATGACACCTGTACCTATAAAAGATGAAAACCTGTACCTATAAACGATGAAAATTGTACCTATAAAAGATTAAACCTGTACCTATAAAACATGAAACCTGTACTTGTAAAAGATGAAACCTGTACCAATAAAACATGAAACCTGTGCCTATAAAATATGAAACCTGTACCTATAAAAGATGAAAATGTATGTATAAAAGGTAAAACTGTACGTATAAAAGATAAAACTGTGCCTATAAAAGATGAAAAGATAAAAGATAAAACCTGTGCCTATAAAAGATGAAACCTGTAGGTATAAAAGATGAAACCTGTATGTATACAAGATGAAACATGTACCCATAAAAGATAAAACCTATGCGTATAAAAGATGAAATCTGTACCTATAAAAGATGAAACCTGTACCCATAAAAGATGAAACGTGTACCTATAAAAGATGAAACCTGTATGTATAAAAGATGAAATCTGTACCTATAAAATATGAAACCTGTGCCCATAAAAGATGAAACATGTGCGTATAAAAGATCAAATCTGTACCTATAAAAGATGAAACCTGTACCTATAAAAGCTCAAATCTGTACCCAGAAAAGATGAAACCTGTACCAATAAAAGATGAAACATGTATGTATAAAAGATGAAACTTGTATCAATAAAAAATGAAACCTGTACATATAAAAAATGAAACGTGTACGTATAAAAGATGAAATCTGTACCTATAAAAGATGAAACTGTACCTATAAAAGATGAAACCTGTACCTATAAAAGATGAAACCTGTACCTATAAAAGATGAAACCTGTTTCTATGAAAGATGAAACCTGTACATATAAAAGATGAAACGTGTACGAATAAAAGATGAAACCTGTACCTATAAAAGATGAAAGCTGTACCTATCGAAGATTAAACCTGTACGTATAAAACATGAAACCTGTACCTATAAAACATGAAACCTGTACCTATAGAGGATGAAACATGTACACATAAAAGATGAAACCTGTACTCATAAAAATGAAACTTGGATCTATAAAAGATGAGACATGTACCCTCAAAAAAGATGAAACCTGTATCTATAAAAGATGAAACCTGTGCCCATAAAAGATGAAACGTGTACGTATACAAGATGAAACCTGTAGCGTATAAAACATGAAACCTGTACCTGTAAAAGATGAAACTTGTACCTATAAAAGATGAAACCTGTACCCATAAAAGATGAAACATGTACGTATAAAAGATTAAACCTATATGTATAAAAGATGAAACCTTTATGTATAAAAAATGAAACCTGTACGTATAAAAGATGAAACTTGTACCCATAAAAGATGAAACCTGTGCCTATAAAAGATGAAACCTGTACCCATAAAAGATGAAACCTGTACCTATAAAACATGAAACCTGTACCTATAAAAGATGAAACCTGTATCTATAAAAGATGTAACCTGTGCCCATAAAACATGAAACGTGTACCTATAAAATATGAAACTTGTACCTATAAAAGATGAAACCTGTACCTATACAAGATGAAACCTTTACGTATAAAAGATGAAACCTGTACCTATAATAGATGAAACCTGTACCCGTAAAAGATTAAAAAAGATTAAAGGAGAGAGAGAGAGAAAGAGAGAGAGAGAGAGAGAGAGAGAGAGAGAGAGAGAGAGAGAGAGAGAGAGAGAGAGAGAGAGAGAGAGAGAGAGAGAGAGAGAGAGAGAGAGAGAGAGAGAGAGAGAGAGAGAGAGAGAGAGAGAGAGAGAGAGAGAGAGAGAGAGAGAGAGAGAGAGAGAGAGAGAGAGAGAGAGAGAGAGAGAGAGAGAGAGAGAGAGAGAGAGAGAGATACAAACATGCAGACAAAAGACAGAAGCAAAGAGCAATTTGTTCACATAAAATGTATTATACACATTTCGAAAAGAAACTGTACGCCTTACAGTTTCGCTCTTATTCACCCATTTTAAGGGAAATCTTTTAGAGGGGCGGGAGGATGAATATTTCCAATTATGTAGCCTATTGATAAATACAAAAGACTCATACATTTAATTGTCGACTTTGAAATTCTATGATTTATTCCAGTAGGTTCATCTTCAGTCCGAGATTCAATGTTGTGTATTTCCACCTCTAGCTTGGATTACTGCGGTGTTTTCATGGGGAACAAAATTTAAAATCACATTGCATCTTTGATACAAGAGCGCGAAAACCTCATCTTCAAGCAAGACAACGCGCCAGCTGACTGGCTATTTCTGCACAAGAGACTATCTTGAGCAACGCAATGTCAATACACTTCAACCAAAGCCAGCGCTGAGTCATGATCTCAACCCCATAGAACATTTAGGGATATCATCAAGGTCAAAGTGAAGACGCTACCCAATAAGCCAAGAACTCTACCAGAATCAAGGAGCAATGACAGATGCATGCGATGCTATTCCAAAGGTCCAAATTCAAGGAGCAATGACAAATGCATGCGATGCTATTCAATGACAAAGGTCCAGTAAATTCAAAGAGCAATGACAGATGCATGTCATGCTATTCCACAGGTCCAAATTCAAAGAGCAATGACAGATGCATGTCATGCTATTCCACAGGTCCAAATTCAAAGAGCAAAAGAGCAATTGTCCAAATTCAAAGAGCAATGACATGTCATGCTATTCCACAGGTCCAAATTCAAAGAGCAATGACAGATGCAAATTCAAAGAACAATGACAGATGCTATTCCACAGGTCCAAATTCAAAGAGCAATGACAGATGGATGTCATGCTATTCCACAGGTCCAAATTCAAAGACCAATGACAGATGCATGTCATGCTATTCCACAGGTCCAAATTCAAAGAACAATGACAGATGCATGTCATGCTATTCCACAGGTCCAAATTCAAAGAGCAATGACAGATGCATGAGATGCTATTCCACAGGTCCAAATTCAAAGAGCAATGACAGATGCATGAGATGCTATTCCACAGGTCCAAATTCAAAGAGCAATGACAGATGCATGAGATGCTATTCCACAGGTCCAAATTCAAAGAGCAATGACAGATGCATGAGATGCTATTCCACAGGTCCAAATTCAAAGAGCAATGACAGATGCATGAGATGCTATTCCACAGGTCCAAATTCAAAGATGTCTACGTTCTATGGTCGGTGCGCTGCATCAATCCAAGCAAGAGGCGGATATACACGACATTGAATATCCAGACTTTGGAATCGTACCCACTGAAATAAGTTATGGAACTTGAAGACACCAAGGTCAACTGTGTGAATCTTTTTTATTATCAGTGCAGAAATGGATGTGATTCATTGTCCACCTAAAATATTTGTCACAACCCTTAAAATGGGTAAATAAGAGTAAAATACGAGGTGTGCAGCTTCTTTTGCAAATGAGTATATTGGGGCATAGAGTCTAGATCTAAAAGCAAACGGTGTTGTGTTACATTCCTCCGACAAGATTTTTCATTTCGCCAGGCCCATTTTGATTGATTTTACTTTTCTTTGATACAGAATATGTCTTCTTTGGTCGAGTTATTTTTGTTTGTTGTTTTTTGACATCACTTCACTTCGATTTTCGTTTTTGGCTGATAGTGTTTATGTTTTCGAATATCTGGTCAATTGAGTTCATAGGTCATATAAGGTTTGAACCAAGCCGCCATTTTGTCGTCAATTCAAACGATCCGTCGCCGCCTGGATAACTTTTTTCGTTCATCGATCGAGATGTTGGTAAAAGTGAAAAGATAGCTGCCCCTCAAGTTTTGTGCATTTAGGCAAATAGCTGGCCCGTCACAAGATGGGTGTGCTTGATTGATTTACACTGCTATGTATTATATTGGTCTTGAATTCATAGCGTTTGTTTTAGTGGATGTCATCGTGAAAGCCCCCCTGAGAGATGCGGCGTAAGTAGTAGATCCATGTTAGTTAGTTGTAAGTTGGCCTTGATATGAGTGTCCTTAGGGCTGTCAGTATCAGCTGGGGGTTTTTATAGGTCGGTATCTTCTTTCAAACATCCGTCTACAAGGCAAGATTTAGATTTGGGAAATGTTTCCATTTTTGGACACATCCAAGGGACATAATCTTATCTAATCTAAAATCTACACAGTTGGGCTAGACACAGAATGTTTGGATTCAGTTGCAGTTGCAGTAAGCAGTATTTTGTGACTAATTATTAAACAGGAATCCCATTAAATATACTGAATTAGAGCTACTATAAGCTGGATGGATATTGGTCATTTTGGACAATCTGACAGTATGACTCAAGACAATGTAACACTAGACAGTTTATTTGGCAGAAGACTATTTCTAGATCTACACGAGAGCACTGTAGTTACTTATTTTCAAGATCTCAGTACTGGGTATCTGAAACAATTGATGTCCGGGTGACACAAAGAATAGTTGGCAAGAAAGGCTGAATACTTCGCCAAATTTTTTAAATGGGAAAAATGACTATAACGGGGGCTGCAGTGGGGTCTTCCACCTGAACAAAAATCATTAATCATTTATGAGACAAGATCTAGATCTCTAAAATAGGGTGTTTATTTTTCTCGAAATCCCTAGGAATAACTAGGAATCCCTCAAAAAGCCCTTTGGTAGACCTCGAAAGACACTTACCAAATCATCAATTTTAGTCTCAGAAGGCAAAATAACACCAGCCTAAGTGGTTCTTTACCCTGTATGTCCTGGTATTTTAGCCGTGGTATAGGTCTATAGTATGCATATGAAATTACCATTAGATGCCGAGTATTTTATAGAGAATATATAGAGCTAAGCCACTGACTGACTAGATTTGGACGTAATAACTGACAGGAAAATACTGATATGGGTCGAATAAGTTATTAAAATGTTGGAGGAATATATTATGACTTGCGTCTAAAAGTCAGGGGTCTTTTAAATGTTTTATGTGTTTTGGTGGGCCAAAGAAGACCCGTTCCGAGGGGTAACGGGGATTTCTATAGTTAGCGCCATTTTGGGTTGTTTTTTAACCAAAAACTGGGTTGTCCGGGAAGTAACGTCACACTTTTCAACTCTATTGTCGGTAAAGAACCACTTAGGCTGGTGTTATTTTGCCTTCTGAGACTAAAATTGATGATTTGGCAAATGTCTTTCGAGGTCTGCAAAGAGCTTTCGAGGGGTTCCAAGGGTTTCCTAGTGATTCCTGGGGATTCCTAGGGATTTCGAGAAAATAAACACCGCTAAAATCCACATCAATAATAAAATACTTATTTATCTGAATAGATAGATTTAAATCTACACTAAATCTACTTGGCAAGAATTAAAAACCACCCAGTCACTGTTTTTTAGTTACATTCACTTCTGAATCAAACTGGACATCAATTTTAAGGAGTGCTTATTAAATTTATCTACCTAGACTTAACCCAAGTAGTGCTTAAGTATATTACCGAAGTGACCTTCTTACAGTGAGGGTTTTCCCAACCATTTGCATGAAAACGAAAGTGTGCAACAGGTGAAGCTGGGATCTAGACTTAGTGTTCACGTTTACATATATATGGCAGCTTTCACACAAATGGGACCCAATGATAAGCAGAACTCTTCAATTAATCTTTCTCAAAGTCTAATTCATGAATCTTTTTAACATTTGGTCCATGTATATCTTTGACATCGCATCTATAAAAAACATAATATTGTGAAATTTGCTTTCAATTTGTGTGTTTTGTGAACATTTTGAGTGTAAACGTCAGCAATTGAGACTACTGTTATTTCCATCTTTTTAATAAGTCCTTTTTCACCTTAAGGTAGGTGAGGCCAACGACCTTTATTCTGTTTTCTTCAATTCCATGTGAAGAGAATTGTTCAAAAGAAAATTTGGCGATGTCTACATTTTAAAAGTTTTTGCAGTGATCACGTGAGGCATGTTTCAGATTTTCGTTATTATGTAACAATTGTGGTCTACAAATGAACACACACTAAGAGCTGGAAAAAACGGTTGAAAAAATACGTAGAAGCGCCGTTGTATGATTTGGAGTGAAAGAAAATGTATTCCTACTGCCATTTATCCTGTAAAAGACACGAAAAAAAATCATGTAACTCTAAATGAGAGTGAGAATACCATGAAACTACTAGCAGTCTGCGTGACTTTACGTCCAGACAAAAAAAATTGTTTCGATCTGGGGTCTAATAACGGTAATATCGTGTCTATGAGCTATTTTCTCATTGTTCATCTTGTGTAAGACTTGAGAAATCATGAAATTTTTGTTTTTAAATTGTCCGGTCGGCTTTGCACAATATTTTGTATTTGGATGTCTCCTTATGTCCGCCCGCTGGCGTCCTTCCACAAAAATGTAGCCGATGACCAGTCATCAGAAAGGAGACCGATCAGGTTAGATTCAGAGACCATTTAGGTTAGATTCGGTTGCATTAGCAAAACCTGCTTTGGCTTATCACAAATGGGGACCCAAGTGAAACTTATAATGTAAAGAAGTCTGGCAATCAATAGGCTTTCATGATTTATTACGTTCTAATATACAAAGAAGAGATAATTGGTAATACGGGAGGTTTAGAAGTCCATTACAAGGATAGTGACTCTGCCATTTACGTCTTCCTGAAACTACTAGCAGTTTGTGCACAGTCGTCTTCGCATAACAATACAATATTACTAAAAACGCATTTAAACGAGAGAGAGAAAATAACACTAACAGCACAGGTTCAAATAGAGTTCAAGATTTGTCAGCCACCGCTCCCATCCTGTCCCGTATTCCACGAAGCAATTATCGATCGATAAAGACACAAGTTTGTGCTAGTCTATTTTGGGGCGCTCTATGTGACTGTAGATAGTCGGAGAGGGGATGGGCAGTGATTTGGGGGGGGGGCAATATTATGCATGTACGAGAGAGAGAAATAACACTAACAGCACAGGGAAAGAATCATTGTCGCCAAAAGCACAAGTTTTTCGGTGATTTTGGGTTTTGTTGCTGGTGCAGGGATTTTCTTCCCCCTCCCTCCCTCTCTCTCTCTCTCTCTCTCTTTTTTCTCTCTCTCCCCCTCTCTTTATTGGCAAATATCGGCCTATGCGTATCGCATACTCACTCATTATAATATAAGTCGTGAAGTTAACCCCCACCGGTTTCAGCAGAATGGTACACACGATAAACCCGTAACACATAATAAGGATTATAAAGGCGTACATTCACAGAATTTTACAAAAAAATGGGACAAAAAAAAGCACCGGTTTTCATCCATCCACACGATCCAGAACGCACAAGTCATCTGATCAACGGTAAGGCACCGGCCGTGGACTCCACGCCCGAGGTGTCGGAAACACAAACACAGACTTCACATCTTATTGAGAACTAGGGAAAAGTCAGAACTCTCCAAACCAGATGCCTAAGCGTTAGATCACTAAATAAACGCCAAGGAAACCTCGGTCAACAGACCCGTGCAGTTCCTGCGTAACATTGCGTCACTGGCATTGGACCTAGAATTTTCACAGTTATGCCCTGACTGAAAAAACATGACTTTTAAAAGCTAATTTACTTGCCTCACAGTCCTTTGCTATCTCTTAAAGTCATGTGTCTGGAATCATGGTATATAACACTTGTAAGAAATATAACATGTACATATTGACAAAAGATGGGACCATTTTGTGAAACCTGCCATCTGCGATGTCAAAGCTATACATGGACCAAATGGTAAGAAGATTCAACAATTGGACTTTGAGAAAGATTCATTCAAGAGTTCAAGTTATCATTGGGTCCCGTTTTTGTGAAATCTGCCATATCAAGATTTTCCCCATCATGGAAATTATTGTCTGTGACAAAGAACACAGTAATAGCCATGTTACGCCTCAACTTGCTGGATATCTAGTAAGATGGATTATTCTACAAAAGTTTCTCTTTGATGAAATTGGATCTGATTATAATCTCAGTTTGATGCTATCTTCATTTATATATATTGTATCATAGATCTAAATGATTTTGATTCACTGGGAAAATAAATGATGTGCCCGACTATGAAATCCTCCTCTAAATCTGTACTCTCAAGATTTAATTTAGATTCCAGATTCTTATAAATATTTCATAACGGCCAGTCTTGATATAATTAGTTTAAATTAACGTAGATTATTTTAGTGGATCTAGATCTAGTCTGGAAATAAATCACAGGCTGTCTGCTTAGGAGTCAAAGTAGTAAGGGTACTCATTAGTTACAACAAAAGCATGCGTTTTGATCCAACTTTCTTGCATGGTGTTGACTAAGACCCAACCAATTTACCACTCTTGTCTATCTGCAGTGCATTGCTGCTGTCATGGCATGTTATCCATTGTGTAGGGTGTTTGCAAGGTAGATAACAATCTATCTGAATCTAATGACATCGGAAGTTGTGTGAAATATTACCAACTGTTGTTCTCTGTTTGTTTATTATTAGAATGTGTGTGTTGTGCAATAAAAGTGTAAGTCTGTCATGATAAAATCTATCATGCTGTCAATGCAGTTTTAACATGAGTACGGCTGATCAGTACTGTTTACTTTTATTTCAATAAAACTTCTCTTTCTTTCAATAGTTCATGTCATTAAAGATGAGCTTTTATTATGGCTTTGATTTGATCCACAACTACGGTGATCTCAGGGTTTTAGGTAGGCTTTTAAATCTTGTCCGGACTGCCCTGTAAACAGCCAAGGGATCTTTAACATGCAGAGTGTTGTGATCTGCACACGGACCTCCTTTTGATTGTCTGTCACTGATGAGACCAGGTGTCCATCCACCCACCTGGACCAGGGCTGTAGATTTTGCTAGGGGAAACAAAATAGAGAAAAAATTTCAACCGTTAGCGGGACTTAAACCCTCTACCTTTTTGGTTGGGCGGCCGACATCTTGCCTTTGGACTACTGGTCAAGTCCTTCTATATTTGTTGGCAAGTTTCACACAATGGTCCAATCCCCATTTCCCTCATTTGTCAAAATTTTTAAAATTATATTTCTTACAATTATTACCATGTTAAAGTTAAGAACCTGAGTTATCCAGATATTATGTATACTTGGGAATCTGGATGGGAAAGTTCCCTGGCTGTTCCTAGTTCTCAATAAGCTGTGAAGTCTGTGTGTTTGTGCTCAACTTCACTACTGGCAGAAAGTCCATAGCGGATGCCTTATCGTTGATGACTCCCGCGTTCTAGAATGTGCTGGTGTATGAAAACCAATACCTTTTTGTCCTGTTTTTTTGTTGTAAAATTCTGTGATTGTATGCCTTTATACTTTCTTTTATATACATGATGAGTTTATCGTGTGTGACATTCTGCTAAAACCAATAAACTTTATGGCTTATGTAACGAGTGGGGTGTAATAAGTATAGGTTGATATTTGTGCAGAGAGAATTAGAAAGCAAAGACGAATTGGGAAAAGAAGCCCAACAGCAACAAAAACCTTGCCATAAAAAGCTGACAGGTTTATTTTTTAATACGACATGTCATGTCCACCCTTAGTCCCTTAAGTTTTTCTTCTTGGTTTTTTTTCTTTTCAAGTACACCCCCCCCCCCATAATCCAGGTAGGTGGATTGACACCATGTCCCATGAGAGTTGAATGATAAAAAGGATGCCCCATGTGGATCATAACACTCTGTGCAAGTTAAAGATCCCTTGGCTGTTGAACAGGGCAGTCAGGGCCAATGTCAAAATGCTGCAAAACCTCTGAGATCACCTTAAGTTGGGAATGTGGGTAAAAGCAGCTAAAAACAATTAGCTGATTGGTGATAATTAGGTCGTAGTCTTAGTGTTAGGTTAAAGCTGTGATATGGAGAGAGAAAAAAAGCCACAAACTGTCACATCATGGTGTTGATTTAGAGTGCGGTGAGAAAATAAAGGAAGACACATGTGTGTGCTATGCGTACATAACTACACATGATATTTATAACTTATATATAATAAGGTTTGTAACGTAGCCACTGCCAGGAATGAGACTGCAGCTACCATTGTAGATTCTACCCCAGGTGAATTCTTGTTTTAGTGATTGACACAAATGAGTCAGTCTAACTCTCAGGCAACTTCATTGATTTTATAATAGCAAGCAGCTGTTGTTCATACACACACAGCTAGTCCTGCCTGCTTGTAAATGATCAATCAAATCAGTATTTAGTGTCTCAAGCTTGGCATGTGATTGATCAGCTTATGAAACACTCTACATTTAACTGTGAGTAGAAAATCTCCTAACAGATGGGCAATTGGAGAAAGAATTTATGAGGGTGAGAAAGGTGAACAAAAGAAAGTATGAGAGGAGGAAAGGCTGAAAGAAAGTATGAGAGAGGAAAGGCTGAAAGAAAGTAGGAAAGGCTGGCCCTGGCATGATCCAGCTAATGATGAGACATTTAAAAAAATAAAATAATACAGTAAAAGTAAAAGACTGCAAAAGGGGACCAAATAAAAAGACCAAACTAAGATGAAGAGGCAGCAGGTCTAAGACAGCAATTCAATTTAAAGACAATTGAATATATGGATAAAATAAAAGTAAGAGGATGAAAGTGATCTGATAAGTCGGGGGAGAGAGAGAGAAAGGAAAACAGATGGATATATATAATATGCAGTAAGGAGGGGGAAAAGAGAAGAAATAAATGTGTCCATTTTTTTTTTGGGGGGGGGGGTGTGTGTCTAATATGATAAGATATAATATGCTGACACTGTTAATATGCTTAAGTTTGCTTCATTTGTATTTTTGTATTATATTCTGAACAAAATGCAGGTTCTTTTTACAGTATAGTAATATAATTTGTTTGAATTTTGTACCTAAGTGCAGGCTTGATGAAAAGCAAGCTGAAGTTCCCTGTCCATAACTGATGAAAGTGAAATCATTAAATTTAATGTGAAACTCAGATTGATGTTACATTTTATGATTGAATTCTATTGTTAAATGTGTCGATTATTGTTATTGTTAAGCTTATTTTCAGATCTCTTTTAAATGCGTTGCATTCTAAAACTGATTTGGTTTGGGTAGATTATAATATTCAATTTGTTTTGTCATCTAACTGGGTGTCGAAAACAGAAACTTGGCAAGGACCACTAAAATAATTGACATTATTTTCTGGATGTTTCCACATCTTCCAGATGTGTTGCATTCCAGGAGCTCTACATGCCATAATCTTTTAGGCTTGATTTGATTTACCCACATCCACAACTAAGAATTTCAGTGTTTTCAGCAGGATTTTAGATTTTGTCCAGACTGCCCTGTTAATAGCCAAGGGTGTTGTGACCTGCACACTGGACCTCTGTTTTATCGCCCGTCTCCGATTGGACTAGGTGTAGATCCACCTACGGTGGGGGGGTAGATTTTGCTAGAAAAAACTTGAGAAATTTTTTCAACAATCGATGGGGCTTGAACCCACTACCTTTTGGATGAGAGGCAGACACCTTGCCTTTGGGCTATCGAGTCCCCTAATGTTACGCCAATCAGTTTAAAATCTTCTCCCACCGAAACTTTAAGTTGACTCATTAAATGTCATTATACACACACACATTATTTTATTTTTTTTAAATGGCGGTTTTTATTTTATCAATAATGAGAACAATAAAGCTGTCACAAGTTTGATAATTTCAGAAGCAAAGTGCTCTTGAAATTTTGAAAACAAAAAAGCTTCTTTTTGTCTGTTTGAATATTCAAAACCAGAGACTCATTTTCATACAATTTAAATGATGTTTGAAAACCTACAAATCTTTTGTGTCTGCACCCTTGAATATACATGTCAGACAAGATACACTGATGTACATAATTTAATTTCGCATTCAAGAACAATTATTTGTGCGTCTGTGTTGGGGGTTTTTACGGTGATTTTATGTTTTGTGTCAATAGATGACTTGATTTTTTAATTTTTCCTCGACTGATTTGTCACCTGCAGGAATGAAAGAAAAGCGGACCATCTGGCTCTACGAGTCAGCGGGCCTGGGGCTGCTCTGCCTGCTGCTCTACACCTTCCACCACGTGCCCTACTTCCTTCTCCTGTTGACCTGCATCACGTTCACGCACCCAGCTGTTTGGAAGGACCGACTTTTCCCGACTGCTGGCCAGCCTCAGAGCTCACTGGGAGAACCACCTCCAGCACGAAGAGAACATGAAGCAGATTGAGCGTCAGAAACAGCAACAGCAGCACTTGCAGCAACAGGCTCTGGGCATGGCTGGCCTCAACAACAGTTCGGCCGCCGAGCTGAACAACCTGAGCAGGCAGAACCAGCAAGCAGGCTACGGCATGAGCATCCCTTACCTGGGCAAGCAGGGGAGTCTCCACTACCCGCCTAACGCCACCGTGGTGCCGGGTCAGGACCGCCCAACTTATTCTGTCAGTCCAACATCCGCCGTGCACCACGAGGCGGTAAAGCAGGGCAAGGCAGGTCTCTACGACACGTCAGGGAGGAACTGGAACAGCCTCAGGGGTTTGGATTCAAACTACTCCAGCTTACCCGCTCAGCAGACCGGTTCAAACGCTCTCATGGGAATGGGCCGGTCCGGCGATAGCGGCCATAACTCAATGCCAGGCCCTGAGCTCGCTGAGTCCAAACCATTTTGGTCCAGTAGCAACTTGCAACGTCGTTCTCTGCATCCCGATTCTGGCAGCAAATTTTTCCCCAAACCTTTCTCGTCAACTTCTTCCATCAAATCCAAATTCATGAACGTTATCGGGTTTGGGCCGAGCATTCCAAAACCTGTTGGCCTGGTGAACAACGGGCAAAACATGTGTTTTATTAATTCAACGATCCAGTGTCTGGCGCGGGGGCCCTTCCTAGTGGAATGTCTCACGGCAGATGCGGTCAAAGAGCTGGAGTGCAGCGTGGCCGAATCCGAACTCCTCTCGTCTCTCGCAGAATTGTTAGACATTGTGACTGTGGACCCTTCGTGTTCTGACTACAAAGTGTTCAATGCCACCAGATTTCGGAAAGCGGCGTCTGTGCTCAATCCCAAGCTGGTGACGCCCCTAACGAACCCATGAGACAGCAAGATGCCTCGGAGTTTCTCATGTGGTTGCTGGAGGCGGTGCACAACATTTTAAACAAGAACAGCCAAGCTCTCCAGTGTGGTAACTAAATCCTTTCTTGTTCACCCGTTGTCAATTTGGGCTTCTTGTTTTTTGGGGTTTTTAATACAAAAAGAAGTACTGTTGGTGTTACACACAAGGTTAAACTGAATATTATTTCATAGCTGCTAACCAGTACGTACAAAAAACATAATTTAGTACATTTCTTTGACTTTGTCTGTAACTTGTGTGTGTGTCTTTACCTTGAAAAGTATGCATTTGTGAGGGTTAACTGTATTTCATTTTATAGAAAACCAAAGAACGGCAAAGATTCAAAGAGAGTGGGTGAAAATAGGGAGACACTATTCCGAGTTTACAAAACAACTGTTGCACTTCGCTTGAAAGGCCACTGATTGGCAGACTTTTGTTATTTACCTTAAAGAGGATCGTTTCAAGTTAAATGATCAACGTTTTCTTGAATATTAGGGGATACGATTAGTTTACACTGTAAGAGTATGGGGGGGTTGGAAAGGTTGCTGCTATGTTCTTAATTAAGTGGAAGCTTTTTTGTCATTATACGTTCACAGCAGAAAGATATGATTTTTCTAAAATAGTATGTCACGGTAATGTATGCGATACAGCATTACTAGAGCTTCCACAGCCTTTTACTAATTTTAGCAAGTGTTTTCTTTTTCTTTTTAGACTTTTTTCGGAAGGGGCAATGACATTTTGTTTTTTTGTTTTTTTTAAAGATTAATTTTTATGGATTATCGTCAAACTTTGGAAAGTTTGACTCAAGTGACCATCACCTATTGTACGTGTGGATTTTTCCTGGTTCTGGTCACTTTTAATCATCGAAGGTGAAACAGTTTATTTTGTGCGAATTGTTTTATTAATTTGAAAAGTATGAAAATGTGGGGGTGTTTTTTAAAAATATTTCTTTTTAATTGAATGTTAATTATTTTTTTCTGGACGTTGAATGTAGATCCTTCAAACATCAGTGCTGATGACAAGTTTTCAAGTCCACGCCTTGCCAAATTGAAGCTGATCTACGGAGATTTGAATGCCAACAGGATCAAAGAACTGAAGGATCAATGCAGACGCGAGGTAATCACATTAAGGAAAGATTTGTGCAGTAGCTGTTTTATATCTGTTTCATTCCCCATACATGGCTTATCTCCTAATTGTAACAGCCTCCATGTTTTCCCATCCAACCCTAACTATCTCACCTGCCTGTTACCTGAGGGGGGTTGTAGCCAAACCGTAGTGTTGTGAGTTTGTACTCATGACAGCACTGGTTCAAAACCCCATGGATGGCTGAGTTGTTTTTTCCCCAGTGTTGTGAGTTTGTACTCATGACAGCACTGGTTCAAAACCATGAATGGCTGAGTTGTTTTTCCCCAGTGTTGTGAGTTTGTACTCATGACAGCACTGGTTCAAAACCCATGGATTGTTTTTTTCCCAGTGTTGTGAGTTTGTACTCATGACAGCACTGGTTCAAAACCCACGGATTGTTTTTTCCCAGTGTTGTGAGTTTGTACTCAGGACGGCACTGGTTCAAAACCCACGGATTGTTTTTTCCCAGTGTTGTGAGTTTGTACTCAGGACGGCATTGGTTCAAAACCCATGGATGGCTGAGTTGTTTTTTTCCAGTGTTGTGAGTTTGTACTCATGACAGCACTGGTTCAAAACCATGGATTGTTTTTCCCAGTGTTGTGAGTTTGTACTCATGACGGCATTGGTTCAAAACCCATGGATGGCTGAGTTGTTTTTTCCATTGGTGTACTCTTAGAAAAGGTTCTTCACTCAATTCAGGTGTGAATGAGTACTCAGCTATAGACAGGCTGCACATAGCGCCTAACAGGTGGCTGTACTCCACCTGTGTATGCTTCTCAGGATTCCAGTTGGCATATAATACCTCCACCTCCTGAGCAGTTGGCACATGAGCAGTTGGCCTCCACCTCCTGAGCAGTTGGCATATATACCTCCACCTCCTGAGCAGTTGGCATATAATACCTCCACCTCCTGAGCAGTTGGCATATATACCTCCACCTCCTGAGCAGTTGGCATATATCCACCTCCTGAGCAGTTGGCATATAATACCTCCACCTCCTGAGCAGTTGGCATATAATACCTCCACCTCCTGAGCAGTTGGCATATAATACCTCCACCTCCTGAGCAGTTGGCATATATACCTCCACCTCCTGAGCAGTTGGCAGGAGCTACTTGTAGGCCCTACGTTTTTTTCCTTCCATATCTTTCATCTCTAATTTTACCCTGAAATTACCGCATATGGTGTGTGATGTAAATTTCAATGAAACAAAATCTAGACTTTACCTGTCAGTGCTCATTATTATTGTTGTTTTACATTATAGCAGTGCTGCATTGGAAGATGGAATGATGAAATTGATTTGTAGTCTACTGTACATTGTAGTAATGGGATTTAGAAAGTAAACATTACTGGAAACATTTTTAACATGTTCAGCCGACAATGATATTGTGTGTGGAAACAGGAAAAAACATTACGTTAAGTATGGTTATCTATTATAACCCTCACTGATTTTCAAAACAATTATATTTCCAGACTAGGAGTTGAAAGATAAGAGCTATATGTTACAAACATCATAGCCAATGTGATTATTGAAATTATTCCCTTTATGATCTAGAGCCCCTGATTGGTAATGCCTGGACACACCCACTTTCAAGAAAAGATGTAAACAAACAGATGGGTGATAAAGAATTGATAGAAATATTCGCTCAAAGCTTGTAAACAGATATTGCAGATATTAAATTTTGTAAAAGAGACTTTTAGACTTGCCCCTAGAAGTAGTCTAGGGTCGCTGAATAAAAAAACCTGGAAAAAGGATTACGTTAGAAAGAAGATTTATCACACAGATTTTTTATTTTTATTTTTTTGTGGCTGGAAATCCAGCCATTACGAATGGTGCGAGCCGGTTTAAGAAAGAGTTAAACTTCGGGTACATCATGTCGTTCAATTACTATAAGAACTGATTTTTATACACCAATGTAGACTCACTTCTCTTCTTGACTTCAACCATCTTTTTGTCTTGGCGTCTTTCAGATTGCAGTTGCGAATGGTCTGGAAAATGAATCCTCGCAGAGGCTATCCAGCGGCTGTCTGACCTGGAGTGGCTGACTCACAAACAAGCCAACGACACAGTGGTGGATGGCTTGTTCACGGGACAGCTGGTGGAGGCGTACCACAGCGTGGAACACGGCCACATCTCCGTCAACCTCCAGGCATTCAACGTCCTGCCTGTTCCCGTGGCCCTCGCCAGGTACTCGTCTGGGCTAGTCATGCTGGAGGACTGCTTCACCAGCTTCTGCAACATCGAAAACCTCTCAGAGTTGCCCGCCCCTGGTGCCGGTGCCGACGGTCTGGTCGTGCAGACGACGGCGTCGCGCAGCAGCCGCTTCTTCACATCTCCAACCTTCACATGCGTCCCAACTCTAACCTCAAGACCGGCTACGGTGCCACGCCGGTTACCCGCCGGTCGACCGGGCAATGTCCCAGCAGCACGCCCACCCGATGTCCCCTCACCAGCCCATGGCCTTCCCGTCGCCCATCGCCATGCCGCACCACGCGAGTCCCGCCGTGGCGTCCCTGCCCGCCGCACGTTCTTCCCTCCTCCCCCGCCTTGCCCCCTTCCTAGCTCACAAAGAGCACCTCGTCAATGACAGTGGCTTCCACGATAACGTTCAGAACCGCGCCAATCATGGTGCGGAGGGTCGTACCATGCCCAAGCTTCAGCGCCGCTGTCTGCTGCGGCAGTTGCCTGAGTGTCTGATCATTCAGTTGATGAGATTCCGTTACGATCAGGCGGCCAAAGTTTCCACGAAAATCAACACGTCCGTCAGCATCCGATTGCGGGGGTTCAATCTCCGAGGACGTTATCTACGACACTGTGGCAGCGGAACGATCTCACGGCCTCCAACGGGGGGGCTACGTCTCTGAACTACGGCATTTGCCTCCCACCTCGGTGCTAGCAGTACGTACGCACGGGCATTACATCAGCTACTGTCTGGACGGAGACAAGTGGTACCGCATGGATGATCAAACCGTGGAGGAAGTCAACATGGAGTTTCAACTCAGCACAGAGGAGATACGACAGAATGCGTATCTCCTGTTTTTATCGAAGGATGGGAACGGATAACGTGTAGTGAATGTGTGTACACTTATAGGCCAAGGATTTTCTTTCAAAAAAAAAAGAAGAAGAAGAATGTTCCCAGTACAACAGCGTCGTAAAACTCAAGGTTCCCGAGTGTCACATTAAGTGGTCATGAGGGCCATCCATGACAGCCAGGCCTAAGCTATATGATACGTGTAGTATGATGAAACCAATATTTTGTGCGGTCCGCAGGTCAGCTTGTAAAGGAAAGACCACATGCAACCCCAAGTTTGACATGCTTGCACAGCAGGGTATGCCCCAACCCCTGTCTCACAATTGGTTGTGGGATTCCTCCAAGACAGGGTGGGAAAGGAGAGGTGATTTTCTTTCTTTTTATTTATCTCTCTATATCTCTCTGCTTATCACTTTATCTCTTTCTCACTCAATCTCTTTATTTCTCTCTCTCTCTCTCTGTCTGTTTGTCATTTTCTTTCTTTTTGTTTATCTCTATCTGTCTGCTTATCAGTAAATCCCATTCGTCATTGGAGGTGGGTGGGAGCTGATAGGTCCTACTTCTTTCTCTCATTCACTCAATCTCTTTATTCACTCAATCTCTCTTATTTCTCTCTCTCTCTCTCTCTCTCTCTCTCTCTCTCTCTCTCTCTCTCTCTCTCTCTCTCTCTCTCTCTCTCTCTCTCTCTCTCTCTCTCTCTCTCTCTCTCTCTCTCTCTCTCTCTCTCTATTTTCAGATGGCGTTAGTGAATAATAATAAAAAGGACAATATATATTATATCTGTGTAGGAACAGGCATCAGATCTGTTTGAAAAATTGATATCAGTGACCTTTGGGGTGGGGGTGTTGTTGTAATTTATTTTTAGGCATTTTGTCATGTATGTGTGATTGATCTACGTTCTGGAAAAGTTGTTTTTATAAACTGTACATTGGTGTGAAATTATTTTATTCAGAATAGAACTATTTTTAAATGTCAAACTGAACTGTCCTTGGAGACAAAGTTGTCACAATTGTATGATAATATATATTATCTGTATGTATATATATATATATATATATATAATATGCTTTTGTTTATGAACTGCTTTTAAAGGGTATATACTGTATTATAATGAGATTCTCAGCATATTATATTGTCAAATGTGATGTTTTACTAGACATTGTTAGAAACTTATTGTTTTCCAGTCTTCATTTACAGCAGTGTTTATTAATGTTGTGTTATAATTCATTTTCTTCTCTTTTTTTGCTGTTGTGATGAGAGATGGGGTTGGGGATGTATACGGCAAGTTTCGAAAGAAAAATGGAGATACGCTTTGTTTGGCTTTGGGTCATCTCTTCTTGTTTTCTTTTGTCTTTTTCTTGTTTATTTATTACTGAGTAGCTACAATTTCTTTCTTTCTCTTTATCAGCTCCCATTCTACCTTCTGGTGTATGGGTAGTAACTAAAATAAGATTCAAAATGTTACGGTATAGACACAATGACAAATTTGCCAGTCGGTTTTGAACTTTGTTTACATTTCACCACAGTAATTTGATGTGTATCGATTTACTGGAGTTGGTGTCTCGCGTCCACCAAATGTGCAGAAGGACATTTTAGTGTATTTATTCATCAGGCCCTATAACTACCATAGCTGCCAACCAGTATGTTAAAAATGGAGAAATTGGGGTGAACACCCAGAGTTTGCAAAACTGCTGTTACACTTCTCACCATCATGGCCAGCATTTAGCCCCAGACTTTGTTATTTACTTCAATGAGGGTTGATTTGAGTTCACTCATAAATTTTGTCTTGAATATTAGGGGCCATCTCGCAAGTTCTCGTCACCAGAGTCTGTTTTTCGATTTGGAAAGGTTGGCAGCTATGAATTATACTTTCAGGGTAATATTTGTTGTATATGCTTCTGAAATATTTGTGTTTGATGTGCCATGACAAAGACATCTCGACTAAATATTTATAGGCCTATGCATAATGTCAAGGAAAGAAATGTGTACATATATATATATATATAATACATATGTTGTCATACACGCAAGTTGTCTTTCCAGAACTGCATTTAAACTAATAAGTCATCTTAGTTACAAAGTGCACCCTTGTCAATGAAATGTATGATCACAATTTGTATTTCATGTCCAAAATTGTCATCAAATCCAAAGCATGTAATTGTAATGTTAAATGAAAACTCGCTCAGTACATAATCTTCAGAGGTGTGAAACTGCACCAAGTGTTCACCTATAACATGGCAACAACAAAAACTCAACCCCCAACAACACCTCATGATTGCTGCCTGACAGAGGTCGTGGTACTGGTACCCGCATAATTCATTGATCAACTTTGTAATATTTGTATAGCACCGCCTACATTCCATAAATTAAGACAAATAAGTCAACTAGCCGTTTTCGAGAGTTGAGTGTAGGGGTTATCAGAGGAAGCTTGATTTTTCTCAAGGCATACGGTGTGAAGTGCTAATTTGATATTGTTTTTCCACGCCGTCTTTACTTTCACCAAGCGTTAATGACACCTAGCGACCCATTTCGCTGCTGGGTTCACACAGGACGGCCTGAGACATTGGCTCGGACTGAGAATCAAACCGGGATCTCCTGAGTGTAATAAGTCATGTGGAAATATTAGAGGTGTAGTAAATATTGCAGGTGTGGCATTAGCAAGACAAAGCAGTCAGAAGAGATCTTTTGACATTTTTTTAATTTATGCTTTTTGTTTGAAAAGATTGACCTGAGTGCATCATGTGACCAGCGGATTTGCCAACTGGCTGGCGATTCATGGACAGCAGAAGCCATTAGTGGTTTTGATTCCTGTTTTTGGGTTGTTTTAAAAGTCCCATTCACATCAGTTCATTACATTTATATTATATATCTACATGACAAGACCGTCTTCACATACCCAGCCCGTATGGTGACTGCTAGCTATGCTTTGGCATGATTCATCGACTCCCTATAAGTTGTCTAAAGAAACAAATATTTTTTAAACCCCAATATGTTTGAAAGTAACAAGACATATATATGTTACAAGAGTAAATTGTTAAGTCGGGTTAAGAGCTTAGAACAAATACGGTAGTCAGATCTTCCACTTAGACTTTGAATAAAAGTCGGCTGTAAAAGGAAGACAGATATGATCCTCATTTAGATTTAATTTGTTGTCATCGTCTTTGTTCATCTACTCGCATGAGGTCTGTCCGTGTTGTAAAGTAAATCCCATTCGTCATTGGAGGTGGGTGGAGCTGATAGGTCCTACTTCTTTCCTTTCACTTTTTCACTTGTGTCCTGAGATCACCACACATATGGTGGTTGCGGTAAATTTCAGTGAACTGTCATGGCAGTGGTTGACAACATTTATTGCGATGGGTTTCTGCATGTCTTCAGTTTATGGTCACTTTTGTTTTCTCTCTCCCCGATTCTCGTAAATTATATCAAGGAAGATAACTTGAACTTGGCTAACTGTTTGTGTTCATGTTTTGGAGAGTTGACTAGTCTGGTGTTTGAGTGGGTGGTTGACAGATGCTGCTGGTAGGTCATGTCTTGTCATTTCCTCTTAAACCTATCCTGCCTAAGGACCCTCCACAATTCTAGTCTATGCCTAAATCCTCACTTCCTACTCAGTCTGGGACGCAACTTTGAGGAAAAGTAAATCTGTCTCAGTTAAGATTAATTTTATACTTTGAACATCTTTGAATTTCAATGAAGAAATTATAATAAACTAGAGAAGAAAACAAGCTTTCAGAAAATATATGCTTTTATATACAACCATTATGAATGAGCCTTTAATTGTTTGTAAATTTTTTGAGTAGGTCGGTAAATTCATTGAAAGTAATAACATCGCTTTGTTTACAATCGCTGTAAGTCAAAAACGAAAGCAGATAAAAATATGTGGGTTTTCCATAAAAGAGCCGAAATCTGGCACATCATGAGTTTGCCAATTCCAGTCTCACACACTGTGAGATCTTGTTGCTATGCGAGTGCAAAGACGAAGAGTAAGCGAGGGCGCTTTAGGCATCGAGGCCGATGTCGCAGTAGGATTCATTGTGGATGTTACATTTGGTCGCAGTAGACAGGAAAGGTTCAATTCACCCCTGAGATAATTGCATGTTGTGGACAGGGTAAATTTCAATCAATGAATTACGCATATATGGAGGACGGGATGAATTTCAATTAAATCATAAACAAGCTGGTTTTAATGGTTTTCTCAGTCATTGTAATCTGATGTATTCATCTTACAGACAAAAGAGTGTGACTTTGATTTTAATACTGGTGAGTGGTTAGTTGGTGGGACTGGGACTGGGAGCTACTGGAGACGAAAGAAAGCAACAAAGACAAAAAAGATGTGAAAAACTGGTACTTATATCATGATAAAATTATAAACTAAAAGCATGCTGCTGTTTTTAGTTTATATCGGAATTTTACAATATATTGAAGTTTGAGCACGATTTTTTTGCCATTATATAATATATAGAAAGCATTAATTTCTTGTGTTCAGCACCCATAGCTTTTGTCTTTTGCTAGCGGGGGAAAAGTAGCCCATTTATTGTGAAAAGACGTTTTTGCAGTTAAAAAGGCATTAATATGTTTGTGTGCAGTATCCATAGCTTTTATTGCATTTATGGGGGGTATGGCTCATTTATTGTGACAAGATTTCTTTGCTAGCTGTGTTTACTTCCTTTCAACTCTTATTGTCTTGTCTGTATTACTGATTTTGACAGGCGTCACTGGTAGGTCCTACTATTTTCCTTCCTCTTGTATCTTGCATTTCGCTGTTTCCTCTTAATACACCCAATGTAACAATCATATTGTTAAGCGCTATTATCTGTCCGACTCCGTTGTGCTTTTGGGTTTGTGAATGTACGTAAAGTAGTCACTGCTTGCAGTGTTTTGCTGGCACAACTCTCTGTTGTTGGAAATGATTTATATATGTTTTATATGTTGTTATTATAATAATAAAAAAAAGAATGGTGCTTCCTCTGCCTAACGTAAACTAGCCTGAGTTATGCCAAAGTCTCTATGAAAGTAAGAGTTTGGGATTTGAGGGGGGGGGGCAGAAAGGTTGTGGTTGGTTTTGCAGTTTGTCGTTTTATTGTTTTTGCTTGTTACAAATTAATATATATATATATATATTATGTTAAATATGTATATATATCAATATATCAAATGTGTGGACTGCAAAGTATAAATGATATATCATTTTATATTATAATGTAAAGGAGTATATATGTGAGTGATAAAAAAAAACCCTAAGATTAATATACATTGATATTAATAGATGTATTTTATATTCTAGATCTCAGTCTCGTGTTTTGGAATGGAAAGAGGCAATGTTTTGTTGCTTTACCGCTATTTACGCCAAAATGCATTTATGACCTTGAAAATGAAACTGTTTAATTGGAGTATGCTTATTCATGAGCATTTTTTAAAGTTTTAGAACTTAGTTATCCACGCCCGCCATTGTTTAACACTAACGTGGAACTTGTGCTCAATGCAACACACTTCACCCAGGTTGTCCAAGTGAGCAAAAAGTTTTCTTGCCAATTTTCTAGTAAGTCGTGGAACTTGTGCTCAATCTCACCCAAGAAAGGAATGTGACTAACACTAACGTGGAACTTGTGCCTCCTCAAACCAACTTGAAAACAATCTTGTTGCTCCAAAAAGTAAGTCTGTGTCAAAGGGAAAACAAACCACTTGCTCATATTTTGTGGCAACTCCGATGTCCGAAATGGGCTCGAATCTAGTAAGTCTTAAGTGCTATACTTTATTTTTTTAAAAACCTGAAATGAGTTTTTCAGGGTCCATACGACTAATATTTTAAGACAGAAAGAAAGAAAAAGAGCTATTGTATAGTAAATTTATCAGAGCTTCTCAACTGAGTGTGCTATTGCTAACTTTTTTCTGGGCTTCTCATGGAGTTTCACACGTCAAACTGGTGTCTCTATTTTCCTTCCTCTTGTATCTTTTTTCTCTTTCCACACCTAAACGTTAAAGTTACAAACTCACAGTAATGAGCTTACCCAACTAATAGGGTGTCTAAGTTTTTTTTGTGATTCTGCATCCACACCTAAAGTTCAAGTTCAAGCACAGTAATACTATTACTAAAAGAATTTATATATTTTCATCTTTCAGTTTAATAATAATACAATTGAATGGTGATCCCTGAATTAGTTCCTTTAAATGCATATTTTTTTCCTTTTGTTTTTCCATTGACTGGCTTTCTTCTTGGCAAGTCCTATTTCCCTGGTAAGTCCCTAAGTTTGGGATTTGAAAAACTTGCAGTTATTTGATTTTTCACTCAATTTTATTTCAGTTTATACACTCTGGACAGGAAGGATAATACCCTTCAAATTTCATATGTTTGGGTAAATTGCAATGAATATGAGGAACAAAAAACATTAAACTTCCAAAATTTTTTTGAATCTGATAATTATCCTAGATGAAGAATTTTGTTTTAACGAAACAAACCCTAAACGTAAATAATCTAACCTTCCTAACAGCCTAAAGTTAGAGAAAGGTAGAGTTTAGGATATATCATCAAATTTGGGTAGGCCTTGTCACATGAAGGAAATAAAACCAGTTTGACTTTTAATTTTTGATCAAAAATGGAATGCTGATGTAGTTTTTATCAGGAGAAAATAATTGAATAGCTACAATTCTTTAGTCTGAAGCAGGAGTGGAAAATTAGTGAAGTTTTGGCATTGGAACAGACAATGTTTTAGTTATTTCAAATTTACAGAAGTAGTTTATTCTAAAAATATTACTCTATTGTCAATATCAGCATACAGCTTTAATCTTGAAACAGTTCAGTTTATGCATAAAGAAGGATAGCATTTTTTAGGCTATAAAAAAAAAAGTATTGAGGTTTGATTACATTTCAATTTCTTTCTGCTTAAATTTTGTGTTCATGATTTTTAAAAACGCCCAGGATTCAGTGGCATTCAACTAGATTGAGGTTTGTTTACATTTTTTGTATTGGTTGGGGTGTGTGTTGTTTGTGTGTTGTTGAGAGTTAACTTGCTCCCATTAATGATTTAAACAAATCATTCTTTAGTGATCTGTTAATGCTCCTGTGGTGTTGACATGGCAATCATTTTTTCTTATCATGTTGTTATCTCCTGGGTGTTTTCTAGTAAATTTTATGCAGAGACTACTGTACTGTTGCTATACTTTAAACAAATATAAATATGTAATCAGCTTTTTTCTCTTTTTGCCTAAAGTTTCAATTCATGGAGCTCAGTGAGCTTCTAAGACATGGCTTGCATCCACACCTAAACGTTCAAGTTGTAATACTATTGCCTTTTCAGTAATGATCTTTTATAATTATGAATGTTAATTTATGGCATTGATTTTCTTAGTGTGGGTGTTGCTTAGGTCCCTACTTTTTTCCTTTCCTCGTTCACTTATTTTCATTCTTGCAGTTTTTTTAACCTCTCTTTGTTATTTTGTTACAGACCTTCTAGATAGGATAATAACATCAAATTTGGGCTCACATTTCCAGTTTGTTAATTTGATCAAAAATGGAATGCTGATGTAGTTGTAGACATGAATTTGAAATGGCACCTAGAAAAGCATTTCCTTGCGTTCTAATTTATTGTTTCAACATACACTTTAATCAGTTCAACTTCAATGCGGCTATTATTAATTTTAAGAATCCTTAGAATTTTGTGTTCATGTGATTTTTCAGTGGCATTCAACCTCTGATTAACTTGCTTCATTATCTTAAATCATTCTTTTGTATCATGTTGTTAACAGGTTTGATTTTAAACAAATATAACATTTGTAATCAATCTGAAAATTTGAAATGTTATAGCTTCATTTTTCAGAGAATCTTATATTATGTTGTTATCTCTTTATTTATTACATCTTTTAAATATAAATAGATGGCTTTTCACTTCTGAAGATTTCATGCATTTATTTTTTTTCTTGAATTAATTATTTGTATTTTGTTATGGGATCTGAATCCATTGATCTGTATTTATTACATTACTTTTCCTGTTTGTTCATGAACTGTTTGTTTGTTGTTTCCGTGGGGGGGGGGGTTAGCCCAAAGGCAAGGTGTCACTGTCTGCCTATCAATCAAAAGGTAGTGGGTTCTTTCTTTTAACTCTTTCACTTTTCTTTTATCTTGCTGTTTCCTCTTAATTCACTTTGAGATCATCATGATGGTGGACAGGGTAAATTTCAATTTAACATTAATAACAAACACATTCTTGTGGGCGGTTAGCATGAGCTGCTGGTAGGTCCTTTTTTCCTTTCTTCACTCATTGGGTTGCCCTTACTTTCATTTCACTGTTTCCTCTTTATTCACCCAGAGATCACCACATATGGTGGACGGGGTAAATTTCAATGAAAATGAAATAAACAAGTGGGTTAACTTCCACTTTAACTTCAACATCTATGTGCAGCCTAAAGACACAATCTGCTCTTGTCCTATTGTAACATGTGTAGCAGTACAGTGGGAGTCGCATCTATGTGCAGATCACAACACATTAAAGATCCCTTGGTCATTTACAGGCCAGTCTGGGCAAAATTTAAAATCCTACCAAAAACCCTGAGATTGAGATCACCATAGTTGTGGATGCGGGTAAATCCATCAGATAGGACTCGAACGAAATGTCTACAAACAATACCAATAGACATCCCCCCCCCCTTTCATTCTTTTTATAAATAAACATCACACATCCACCGAGACCTGGTGTGGGTAAAATAATCTACAACGAGGTCTCAGTAGAGGTAAAATCATCTACAACGAGGTCTCAGTAAGGGTAAAATCATCTCTGAGGTCTCAGTAAGGGTAAAATCATCTACAAGGTCTCAGTATGGGTAAATCATCTACAACGAGGTCTCAGTACGGGTAAAATCATCTACAACAAGGTCTCAGTAGGGATAAAATCATCTACAACGAGGTCTCAGTGCGGGTAAAATCACCTACGAGGTCTCAAGTATGGGTAAAATCATCTACAAGGTCTCAGTATGGGTAAAATCACCTACAACGAGGTCTCAGTATGGGTAAAATCATCTACAAACTACAAGGTCTCAGTATGGGTAAAATCACCTACAATGAGGTCTCAGTATGGGTAAAATCATCTACAAGGTCTTAGTATAGGTAAAATCACCTACAACGAGGTCTCAGTATGGGTAAAATCACCCTACGAAGGTCTCAATATGGGTAAAATCACCTACAACGAGGTCTCAGTATGGGAAAATCATCTCGAGGTCCCGGTATGGGTAAAATCACCTACAACAACGAGGTCTCAGTATGGGTAAAATCACCTACCACAACGAGGTCTCAGTATGGGTAAAATCATACAACAACGAGGTCCCGGTATGGAGTAAAATCACCTACAACAACGAGGTCCCGGTATGGGTAAAATCACCTACAACAACGAGGTCCCGGTATGGGTAAAATCACCTACACCACGAGGTCCCGGTATGGGTAAATCACCTACAACAACGAGGTCCCGGTATGGGTAAAATCACCTACAACAACGAGGCCCTGGCATGGGTAAAATCATCTACAACAACGAGGACCTGGCATGAGTAAACTCACCTAAAAAGGAGGACCTGGCATGGGTAAAATAACCTACAAGGCAGACCTGGCATGGGTAAAATCACCTACAACTACTACAAGAATCAAGCATGGGTAAAATCACCTCACACCGAGGACTAATGTGAGGACCTAGGGTCAGTCCCGATGACCTTGTTGACTTTGCATTCAATCAAGGACTGACTAATGGGACCTAGTGTCAGTCCCGATGACCTTGTTGACTTTGCATTCAATCAAGGACTGGCCTAATACGAGGACCTAGGAGTCAGTCGCGGCGATGACCTTGTTGACTTTGCATTCAATCAAGGACAGGTCATAATACGAGACCTAGGGTCAGTCCTCGATGACCTTATTGATTGCTTTGCATTCAATCAGGACAGGATAATGCAGGACCTAGGGTCAGTCCCGATGACCTTGTTGACTTTGCATTCAATCAAGGACAGGCCTAATACGAGGACCTAGGTCAATCCCGATGACCTTGTTGACTTTGCATTCAATCAAGGACAGGTCTAATACGAGGACCTAGGGTCCAGTCCCGATGACCTTGTTGACTTTGCATTCAATCAGGACAGGCCTAATCGAGGACCTAGGGTAAAGTCCCGATGACCTTGTTGAATTCGGCTCCCACCGTGGCCAGTAAGTAGAAGTAGAAAAGCCCTCTGCTGTTGATAACTGGATAAACCAAAAAAGGCCTTCCAGACATTCAATCACCCACCCCTGACTCTCTGTGAGTGTTACACACTCTGCTCACACAGCGTGAAAATGGCGTCTGTGGTCAAGTGGTTGGTACTAAGGCTGCTGTACTTTTGATCATGAGGTCGCGGGTTCGAATTCTAGCACAGCTAGGTCAGCCTTGTTCCTCGGGAATGACACTTAACCCTCATTGTCCATTACTCAGCCCAGGTGCAAATGGAAACAAGCACTAGCTTGGGCGTAAAACCTGCGTCAGACTAGCGTCCTTTCCAAGAGTTAAGTTATTATCACTTGTTCTGCCTTGTGCTATAAAAACTAGAATAAACTATGACTCTATGGGCAGTAATGGCCATGAATGAAGTTTGTTTCTTTCCTTTTTTTTAAATATAGTAATAACAGCCCTTTTTACAATTATAACATAAAAATTTCTAAAACAGATGACGTTGACAAAAATATTTATGAAAGACTCAGCACACAGCTATCATTTTGATCTTAAATGTTTTAATATTGACATTAATGACAACCATTTACACACCTACACCCCTAAAGAGGCCGACTGATTTGTCATCTCCTCCCACTGCGGATTCCTTCAATGAAACCAACATGCTAACTTTACAACTACTACAATCATTCCTTCCATTCATTCAAACAACGAATCTAAAATCAACATATCATAACGTGTTGTGTCATCATGTGTCATTGCACACCCCAGATCTCTTCAAACGCGTTGCAGACTTTAGAGCAGGTGATGGATAGGTGATAAGTGGGTAGTTGCTGATGGAGTAGCTGCTCTCTGTGTAGTCTGGCGTCACCTGCAAGTAGTGGAAGGAAAGGCGTGCAAAGATGGATGAGAATTCGGTATGAATGAGCTACGGGCATATTGCAGTGTGTTTACTCACTCGCCCGTTAAAGATCAGGCAGTCCGGACAAAGATAAAAATCCTACCAAAAGCCCTGAGATCACCTTGGTTGTGGGTCATGAGAAAAACCATTTTCCCCCAAAATGGGACAAATCTAGTTTATTGAATTATTGGGTGGAGCAGTTCATTCCCTTTACAACGATACCATAAAAGAAGCTCAGTATCGATTCTTTGAATTTATACAAATTGTTTAGAAACTAAAAATAGTTTCAATTACTGTGCAATTTTTGGACTTTTTTCCCTATCTTTCTAGCAGATTTTATTGCAGTTATCATGTGCATATAGCTTTCTTAATGTTAGTGGGGGTTTTTTTATCTTGAGCAAAAGCTCAATGCATGGGGATCTTTTGTGGGCTGCTCTTTGAGAAATTTGTCATTTTTGGTGGATAATTGAGAGCAATTGTTATAATTATAATTATTATCCTTGCAAACCTAAAAAAAATTTTTTTAAAGTTATCAAATAAAAAACTATTCAAGATTTCAAAAGTTCAATGCATGAGTTGAATGTTTCTACGTGCAACTTGTTTATAACCAAAACGAAAACTATTGGAGCTAATTCTTTTTAAATATTATTAACTAAAATTAAAATTTACATATTTCGTCAAAAGAATTTAATCAAAATGGCAGCCATTTCCATGAAAACTACATTACTAAAATAAGTTCAACTAAGACTTTCAACAATTTTTTCGTATCATTTCGTCATGCTGGACTCAATTATGAACCTTAAAATGTCTTCAAAGACAAACTAAAAAAATCACAAAAACAAAAAAAAAAAAAAAAAAATTTTTCAACCTGTCGAGCCATCAACCCACGACCTTTTGGTTCAGAGGTCGACACTTTGCCTCGGTGGCTGAAAGAAAATAAGTGAAAGTGGAGGCTGACTTACACTTCCATGGGCCATGGCTCCAATCACAAAGACAGGCGGGTCCGTCTTTGGGAACTTTAGTCCTGGGGTCTCAGATCTTCTCGGCACTGAAGGACATAGCGTACTTGGGACATCCAGTGGGCAAGTGGTCATCTATGGGGTTCTTGATGACCTGCACGGGAGTGAGAGAGAACGATTGCCTTCTTCAATTTAATGTTCCTTCCAGAGCCATTATGACCCATAGAGGTGGAGCTTATCCCAGTTTCTATAGCATGAAATGGAACAGGTGATAATAACCTGTAAATCACCTCCTGGACAGGACACTGGTCTGGTGTAGGATTTTATTCCCAAGCTAGTACGTGTACCCATTTGCACCAAAGTTTAGTTGGGAAAATGCGTGTTAAGTGTCTTTCCCAAGGAACACAAAATCATACCTAGCCCTAGCTTTGATAGGATTTGAACACGGGACCTTATGATTCCAAGTCCGGCAGTCTAACCTGCCACTTGACACCCGCTGACACCCGGAGCCAGCTAAGGCCGTAAACGATTTTGTCATCTTTTCAAGGGTTCTCTCGGGCGCAAACTGACCTGTATCCAATTTTGAACAAGAAGAAAAGGATGCCCTTCTTGAACTAGTTAAACTTTAATTTATTGAATTGCTTCATAAATCAACAATTTAGTCTAAAAATTTCCCCAGTGACAGGCTGAGAAAACTATCTTTTGTCGTTTCACTCTTTTACCAATGTCTGTCACCACCTAGCTGTTTCACCTTAATTCACCCACAGATCATCGAAGCAAGTGATAAAGATAGATTGGACAATGTAATAGTAATAGCACAGTAAGCAGAAGCAGTCTAAAAATATGTCTTTGGGAGATTGAAAATTTGTGCTGATAGGAACGTGGACCGGTAAGAGACTACAGAGACCGAAATTATCTCGGTTTATCATACTATAATTATAATGGAGGAAGTGGAAGTAGGTTTGATCATGTAATCAATTTGGGCTTTTAAACCAGACTTCCATAAATTCTACAAACTTTTATAACAACGACAAGGATAGACGCAGGCAGAGTCAAAACGCTTCGGAAAATTGTTTTATCCGAAGTAACTATTTTCCTTTATTGACTTGAACAACTTAGGGAAATGTTCCGCCATTTTCTACTCCACCCTGTAGAACATTGAAAACAGCTCTGTACCTGTAACTGTAATTGTAACAAGTAACCTTTAACAGCTTTGTAACTGTAATTGTAACAAGCAACTTGTGTCTCACCTTTAACAGCTCTGTAACTGTAATTGTAACAAGCAACTTGTGTCTCACCTTTAACAGCTCTGTAACTGTAATTGTAACAAACAACTTGTGTCTCACCTTTAACAGCTCTGTAACTGTAACAAGTTACTTGTGTCTCACCTTTAACAGCTCTGTAATTGTAAGAAGCAACTTGTGTCTCACCTTTAACAGCTCTGTGACTGTAACTGTAATTGTAACAAGCAACTTGTGTCTCACCTTTAACAGCTCTGTAACTGTAATTGTAAGAAGCAACTTGTGTCTCACCTTTAACAGCTCTGTAACTGTAATTGTAACAAGCAACTTGTGTCTCACCTTTAACAGCTCTGTAACTGTAATTATAACAAGCAACTTGTGTCTCACCTTTAACAGCTCTGTAACTGTAACAAGCAACTTGTGTCTCACCTTTAACAGCTCTGTAACTGTAACTGTAATTGTAACAAACAACTTGTGTCTCACCTTTAACAGCTCTGTAACTGTAATTGTAACAAGCAAATTGTGTCTCACCTTTAACAGCTCTGTAACTGTAATTGTAACAAGCAACTTGTGTCTCACCTTAACTGTAACTGTAACAAGCAACTTGTGTCTCACCTTTAACAGCTCTGTAACTGTAATTGTAATTGTAACAAGCAAATTGTGTCTCACCTTTAACAGCTCTGTAACTGTAATTGTAATTGTAACAAGCAAATTGTGTCTCACCTTTAACAGCTCTGTAACTGTAATTGTAACAAGCAACTTGTGTCTCTCACCTTTAACAACAAATTAGGTCTCACCTTTAACAGCTCTGTAACTGTAATTGTAACAAGCAACTTGTGTCTCACCTTTAACAGCTCTGTAACTGTAATTGTAATTGTAACAAGCAACTTGTGTCTCACCTTTAACAGCTGTAACTGTAACTGTAATTGTAACAAGCAAATTGTGTCTCACCTTTAACAGCTCTGTAACTGTAATTGTAATTGTAACAAGCAACTTGTGTCTCACCTTTAACAGCTCTGTAACTGTAAATGTAATAAGCAACTTGTGTCTCACCTTTAACAGCTCTGTAACTGTAATTGTAACAAGCAACTTGTGTCTCACCTTTAACAGCTCTGTAACTGTAATTATAACAAGCAACTTGTGTCTCACCTTTAACAGCTCTGTAACTGTAATTATAACAAGCAACTTGTGTCTCACCTTTAACAGTTTTTTGAGGACCGTCACTGGCTCTGATGCTTAGCTTCTCCAACAACTGGACTGGAAAAAAAAACAACGGAGAAAAAATCAAATCTACTGGATATAAGACAGACGGATAGAGACAGACAAATGAAAGAGAAAAAGAGACAAATAGACAGACAGATGAAAGAAAAGACAGAGAGACAAGACAGACAGTAGACAAGCAAGAAAGAGTGATCGGGGGGGGGGGGCAGAGACACAAAGAAAGAGAGGGAAGTAGGGAGAGAGATAAGAAAAATGGAATACATTGTGCTGTGAGTGGTGATTGACTCTTTGTATACATATATATACTTCATGTAAATACCACCATACACACACTCTATCAATGATGTATATAAAATATACAGGAAATTTATGTACAAATATATTCAACACATACAGTGTGTAATTACATTTACATTTCATCGGCTCAAATTATATATTGTCCTAACTACACATAATTTACAATTTTGGGAGTTGTAATCATCATCAAACTCAGTCAGTCGTCAATTGTCATATCTCACAAAAAAATTTTTAACCAACTTTAATGATTTATGTTTGTCACAATTCCATGTTACATTTTGCCCTATCTTTAGATTCTCGTTCCAATCGAAGACTTAAGGGCTGTCTCTCTCAAAAATGGTTTTATGCGCAGTCAGGACAAGATAATTCTGAGCTGATCATCTGGCCAATGATGTCCATGTTTCACTTTGAAATTATGCCACCAACGAAAATACAAATAAAATGTAAACAGATGAACTGTGCTCCATCCAGAAAATAAATTATAATCCATTTCTATCAATGCTAATATAACATAAATTAACACTGAAACTGATTCAAACACAAAACTCACCCATGAGACCACAAGCGGTCAAAAGTTAGAAATTCTGGTCTGTGGGTTTATTTCAATAAGGACGTTTCGCTCTGTTCTCACGTAGACCTGAAAGTACAGCCATTAAAATAATTATTTGAAAAAATAAGTGGGTGAAGAGAGAGAGAGAGAGAGAGAGAGAGAGAGAGAGAGAGAGAGAGAGAGAGAGAGAGAGAGAGAGAGGGAGAGAGAGAGAGAGAGAGAGAGAGAGAGAGAGAGACAGAGAGAGAGAGAGAGAGAGAAGAGAGAGAGAGAGGAGAGAGAGAGAGAGGGAGGAGAGAGAGAGAGAGGGAGAGAGAGAGAGAGAGAGAGAGAGAGAGAGAGAGAGAGAGAGAGAGAAGAGAGAGGGCGAAATGCAGAGTGAAAATTGGTCATTTAGATTTATGTTGTTTGACCCATTTGATAAAGCATACACTTTCTTAAACTTATTCATAAAAAGTCTAGTCTACAGCAGCGTCAGTGGCTGAGGGCTTAGGATTGCTGGATTGATCAGGAGGTCCCTGGTTTGGATCCTAGCTTTACTGTATCTGACATTGTGTTCCCTGTGAAAATCACTTAACATGCATCTTCCCTACTTGACAAAGGTGCAAATGGGTACAAACACTAGTTCGGGAGTAATAACCTGACAGACAGACTAACGTCCTGTCCAGAAGGTGAATATAATCCTGTTTGGGAGACAGAGCACTGGCTCTATGGGCCGTTATGGCTTTAACCCTCTGCCCTCAGAAAATTTTCAAGTGACCAGGCTCATTTCCTCAAGTAAGGGGAAATAACTCCGTCAAATTATGGATTGATAGAGAGAAAAATCAATAATAAATACAATTTCAAACATACACACATGACACATACATTTTTACAATGTCAAATAACCAGAGAAACTAATAAAAATAATTTTGATGTGATCTATTATTATTTGCACCATTATTTTACACCAAGAATGAAGAAAAATGTTGACAGAGAACTGAAAGAAAAATAAAATGTCACAAAAAGCACACAAATCTCTATTTCCTGAGTTCAGCATGGTAGGCACCAAAACAAAAGTCTTTGCAGAGATGCACCTGACATAGGTGCAACCGAAAACAGTCTCTGGCACACGATTTTTGGGCATTTCTATTGTTTGTCTTGCGGCACCACGTCGCAACACTTTTTTCTCCCGAAGAGCCTGATGATCACGTGGTCCGTGGGATCAGCTGCTGTAAGCCCAGCTACACTTATGCTGTCTGGTCTCACTCCTTTTTTTCTACATGACTTCCCCTCACAGAGACTCATGAGGATGCTGAGGGAAGTCGCAGGGGTGACTGAGCTTATTTGTCGGGAAAGATTTCCGGTACAGGATCCATCCATTGATAATTGCGACCTGTACCAGAAAACCACACGGTGCACCGCCACCACTTTTTCGACCTCCGTCCGACAGGGTAGTGATCTGAATTGATCATGGAGATCAACCTCCCATCGACTTGTAATCCACGGTGGTGGGGGATTTCCTTTTGAACAGGGCCTTCCTTCGGTCCGACGTTGGACGGTAGTCGACGAGGTTCGATGCTGTCGACGGTGACTGGACGTGTTTCGATCTAAAGCGTAGCCACAAGGTTACCGTTTTGGCGCATTTTTGTGGTGCCTTTTGGCTCCTTCTTTTTTTTTGAGAGCTCTTTTGGGCCATCCTTGAGTTGGTCTAATAGTGCCACAAGAGTGTGTGCCCTGTTGCAGGAGGTCAGTGGCGATGACTCGACGAAAAATTATCATAAAAAAATGGGATGATTTCTTTACAGAAACGTCTAGAGCTTGGGGATAATTATAGCTAAGACCATTGGTCCTAGCTTGTGACTTTGCCTGTATACACAGAAGTCAAGTAGATATCCAGTCCTTGGCCGGCAGCACACCACACTTTTACACCCCAGGTGTGGGCTGCCGCGGATGTACTGTTTGAAGAAGAGGCTGTCTTGCAGATGGATCATGGCCTCACTCAAAACTAATGTCTCACAGTAGGTAAAGGGAATTAGACCTATCCACCACCAGATCCAAAAGGGGACGAATTTTGAATAAGGGGTCGTGCTCAGGATGACCCCTTGATGAGTCAGAGCTATCGTTGAGGTGAAAGTATTGGCTCAACTTTTCATATCGATGTTTGTGATGACAGATGCCACTGGATTAGACTACTAAGGAGAGGGTGCTCAGAGAAATAATGAGCATAATGAGGGAGTCTCTTTATGCCAAAATGTTCAAATATAAAAAAATCTTTGATGTCACTCACAGTGCAGGGCTGCCACCTTTCATCATTCCCATTCTTCTCCTGGGACTGTTCTGCGTATGTATTAGTCTGGGACAGCACAGTCCTCTTATGAAGGCCTCAGTGATAAATAAATGAAAATAGTCTATGGGTTGGGCATCCTCAGACAACCCATGAAGGACAGGCTGTCATAATCTGTGAATTCATTCACATTTATATCTGATACGCATCAGTCCAATCACTTGATCGGTGGTGCCCTTATCGTTCACGGTCTCAAGCCAACCTAAGCCTAGATCTAGACTGTCTCTATCATCCTCTCCCTCATCACTATCTACAACTAAATCACTAATATGTCTTCATCAATGCCACTCTCATCATTATTGTTCTCTGCACCATCATAAAATGAAGCATTATCATCATTATCATCGAGGTAGTTGACATTGACAAACATTGCCAAGCATGCTTATAAGAATTGAAACGCCATTCTGACTGTAGAAACTTTCGTTACTCTTTCTCTTTGTTTAACAAGTTTCGCGGATATGTGCCAGTCGAATTTTATATCATTACAAAAGGGGAATCACTCTAGTTTTCATTTCCGTTGTCTAAAGAACCTGCCGGTTTGATTTCGCCGGACTACTATGGGTACAAGTAAACAATGTCTGACTGCGGCGTAGGATTGCGTGCGAGGGCAAGGTAGTAGCGCGTATAGCGGGCGATGTGAGGGCAAGAGGGTTAAAGGAACTTTACTCT
>JAXRKP010000562.1:220000-270000 GCA_037039925.1 Doris montereyensis
TGACTTTAAATGATCATATTCGAATCATGACATTTTCGTTTCGTATTTCGAAGTGGCGTTAACTCCCCTTAGTTGATTTTAATTAACATGATTTCTCGTCCGCTGTGTGAAGGTCTTTGTTTGCAGTGCGATATATTGGAATCATATTGTGTAAAGAAAGACACAGTGAGGCAAGGAGCTTGTCGAATGTGGAGAATAGTGACATCAAATAATATCAAAGCCCCATATGAACAAAGACGAGATACGTACAAGGAAAAGGCAGAAAAAATCCTGGCCACCATGGGAATCGAACCCGAGACCTCTGAGTCGGCACCCATCGTCTCACCATGAACTGAAAGCACGCTACCACTCGAACTTTTTAAGTAGCAGAGGTCACGGGTTCGATCTCCATAATTGCCAGGATTTTTTCTGTCTTTTCTTTGTAGTTGTCTCCTCTTTTGTTCTTATGGGGTTTTAATATTATTCAATGTCATTTCCTTCATAGTAATATGCGGTGAAGAGTCACAGTTTGAAACTCTATATACTTAATTGCAGTCCCGTCTTCGTGTAGCTCTATGGAGACTGATAGAGGGGTGTGGTCCACGATGCTGACACAAACACAAACACAAACACAAACACAAACACGAACACAAACACAAACACAAACACAAACACGACCACAAACACAAACACGAACACAAACACAAACAACACAAACACGAACACAAACACGAACACAAACACAAACACGAACACAAACACAAACACAAACACGAACACAAACACGAACACGAACACAAACACAAACACGAACACGAACACAAACACGAACACCAACACGAACACGAACACAAACACAAACACGAACACAAACACGAACACGAACACAAACACGAACACAAACACGAACACGAACACGAACACAAACACAAACACAAACACGAATAGGAACACTAGCACTGTGTAAGGTTGCATGGTATGATGCGTTGGGGCGTGTCTAGGAATACAAGGAAGGGACTATACGTGGTTATCGGAATGTTGCTGTGTGTGTTTCTCTGCCACTCCTCTTCTCTCTCTCTCCTCTCTCTCTCTCTCTCTCTCTCTCTCTCATTGTCTTGCTTTTCTTTTATTCTCTCTCTTCCTCTTCGCCCCCTCTCTCTCTCTCTCGCTCTTTCTCTACCTGTCTGTCTTTCTCCTTGTTTCTCTCCTTTTCCCTCCCTGTCTGTCTCTCTTTCTCTTTTTCCTCATCCTCCTTTCTCTCTCCTTCCTTCCACTCTCTCTCTTCCACCTCTATCTCTTTCTCTTTTTTCCTCATCTCTCTCTCTTCCCCACCCTCTCTTTTCGTCCCCCACCCCACCCCTCTCTATGTATTTTTCTATTCCATGTCTGTCTATCTCTCTGCCCTCAACCCATCGTTACTCCAGCTCATTTGTATACCAGATAAGTACCCAGTACCGCAGTACCCTGACAATGTCTCTGATCCTGTCCATTTCCTCCTTTGGTCATTCTTTGTCGAGACCCCAAAAGTTCCCACGGGCCAGAGCAGGTGGATCATTGTCTTCATTCAATGAAGACAGCCAGGTCGGCAATTTGAAAGAGCGACTCGAGCTCGGGTCAGAGCTCTGGAGTCAAAATGTCAAAACAAGAGAGACAACTGTGACAGCACAGGCAGTACAAACTTATCGATAAAATGAGTGACCAAGAGGTATGCGGAATGCTTCTAATTACACGTCGCTTTATATTCTACCATCGATCAGTTTGAAAGATCTAAGTGCCAAGATTGTGCGATGATGAACGGTCTCCTATATGTGGATCTGGGAACGCTAAGATACATGTAAGAAAATTGCAGCACCTTGCTCGGTTAGTTGCTACTGGCTTGTGTCGTCTTCCAGGTGAAACGCTTCCAAGCAAAATGGCGGAGCAGGTAACTGCCTGAAAATAAACTATATGCGGAAGTGAAGCGTTGAAAGCAGATATAAATTTTCGTTGGAATCGTTACACTTTTGTTTTCATCCTAGTAAGCTTGGTCCACGAAATATCATGTAAGCGAATCGTGATTTATGAAAGGATGGTAATATTACAGGATAAAAAATCAGGCATAAGAGTAGAAGAGTTCTTTGGGAAGAAAGATTCATGAAAACAATGTTCTGGACTGCACAGATCTGTACTGTACACATTATAGACCTAGACAATGTTTTGAATAGTGAACACATATGTGTCTGTTTATTTTTGTACGAAATTCCAAACGTCTTTCTTCTATTGTTGGTGAAATCATTATAACGTCATAAATTTATAGAGTTGTGGATTAAGATTTAGAGTCTAGAACTATTTATTTACAGAAATTTTAGTTTCAGCTCCACAGCCAACATTTAGATTACACGGTCATTCCTGTTAATGTCAACATACTGATCAATAGCAATGTGTGTCATTTAATGATATCTCGATCTAGATCTAGATGTTTTAAATGATCTGATGTAGATTAATAGAGAAGTTGCCAAATAAATAATTGTTTCTTCATAGAAAGCTCTCTCTTTTGATCATGTGTGTATAATACTGTTTCAAGGTTTCAGAACAATGGTTGTTGTTTCCCTATGATGCCTTTGATGCAAAAAGAATGGCGACTCATAATTAGATCTAGAAAGTTCACCCGATCACCATTGATTGACTCAAGATGCTGCCAATACTGTTATTATGACCTCTTACAACCATTTGGACATTGCTGTTCAAAGTAAACTAAAGAATCATACTTTACATCAAATTCACTGGTAGTATAAATGGAATAAAATAAAATTGAATAAACAAATAGAGATATAGACTAAAGTATAAGATAGAATAAACAGATAGAGATGGAATAAAATAAAATAGAAATAAACAAATAGAGATAGAATAAAGTATAAGATAGAATAAACAGATAGAGATGAAATAAGATATAAAATAGAATAAACAGATAGAGATAGAATAAAGTATAAAATAGAATAAGCAGATAGAGATGGAATAAAATATATAACATTTTTTTAAATTCATGAATGAAGGTAGAATATCAAATGTCCATAATAAATACACACTTGGTAGATTTTTTTTCATCTCTTATCTTTTTCTATCTTCTTTGTGAAGACCTGTCTAGCAAAAATAAAAAGTTATATAATTGCTTTTGTGTATAATATATATATAATATATGTCTTTTTATTTCACGAAATATTGGTCTTTATAAATACAATTTGGGACTTTTCACTTTATTTCAGCCTCATGTAAAGATTAAAAAGGAGCATCATGAAATAGAATCCTGACTTCACATCTTTACGCTTCAACTCTTCTGTGGCAGAAGTCACAACTTTATTACTAAAATACACAAAAATGGCGCCATCGGACGGTTCCAGAAATCATGTCTGGTTGTGGATGATTGCTGTCGTTTCATTGCTCATACATGAAAGTCAGAGTGCACAAGTTGCTAAAGGCCAATGTGAGTTTTAGTTTGCCATTGATTTCAAATTGTATTCAATTCCTGCTTTCTTTTTGTGTATGTACACATTTGCCTTCACGGGGTTTCTTCCCTTGTTCTCCTCCCTTTCCGCCACTCCCCCATTCTTCAATTTTTGTGTGTGAGACAAAAATTGTCTTTGTTATTGGTTATTGTACCCTCAGGGTAAAAGCTAGTTTAATGAATGCAATTTTGTAGATTTATACTCACAACCTTATAGCTTGGAGGTGTCTTTATTCTTCTTCTGTAATGACGAAAACAAAAGAGTCATACATAGTAAGAGTACTTATAATTACTTACTTATTTACTTACTTACTTACTTACTTAAATTTACTTACTTATTTACTTACTTTACTTACTTTTTTGCTTAAACTTACTTTTTTACTTACTTTTTACTTACTTTTTTACTTACTTACTTTCTTACTTACTTACTTTTTTACTTACATATACTTATTTTTTACTTACTTTTTTACTCACTTATTTTTTTACTTACTTACCTTTTTACTTACTTACGTACTTACTTTTACGTACTTACTTACTTTTTCTTTACTTAATTACTTTTTACTTACTTTAGAGTCCCCCCCTCCATGATCATCTCACAATCCACTCAATAAAATTGCAATGGGATGAAAATATTTGAAACGATTTTAATGTAAATGTAAAGCTGTACGTCTTTAACTTTGACTGCTTTTAACTCAGAACCACTGCATCCACGACCACCATATTTCACAGGTAGATTTCAAATAGCCTGCTTTAGATCCTTAGCGAATAAACACCTTGGATCAAATCAGTATTTTAATTCATTGGGAAAAGATTGTTTTGCCTGTGATCCACAAAACTTTTTATTGCTTTTTTTACTCATTCGTTCTTTTCTGGTCATTAGATATATGCAATGAAAAGCTCGCCTAACTTAAGTATCGGATACTGTACCGGTACTTGACATCACCCTGTACCTATTGAGTAGTTCAACGTTAAAAATAAAGAATGTGGTCTAGGGGCATGCTTCTTTATGATAATGCGTGAACAGTTTGAGGGTGGGGGGGGGGGCTTTATTGTTCATTCATCCATAACTTTATGCATCTACATTTTCACAGATTTCATGGACAGACGTGACGATTGTAGCTTTGTTGGAAAACTTGATGTGGCTCGAGATAAGACGACTTTTGTCATTGCCCGCTCGAGTACCTCGCCACCTCTCCACAACTAAGTTGCACGCTTCAATTTGGTCCACAAACAAGGGGAGACACATTGAAGATGGGCTTTGAAAGTGGAACGTGTACATCGCCTCCAACGACGTTTCTCTAAATGTTCAGATGTCTGACAATCAAGTAAGTGTCTGCTTACATTTCTTTTCTTCTTTTTTTCTTCACCAGTTGCCATTCCACCTTCGGGTGTATGGGTTTACATTTCCATGTTTCAAAAATCAAAGTCTGTATTTGTTTCCAAGGTCGTCTTCTGAAGTTCAGTCCGGTTGTAACATATTTGGTTCTCTGAATCGGTTGGTTTTGGGTAAGCAGGTGATTAGCCCACTGTATCCTAGGTAGGAGGTGGGACTGCCACCTTGAGACCCCTTCTGGGCTTTGGTTTGATTTTCTGTTAGGGTTAACTCCCTTTGGTCAACCAAGATCAGCCTGCAAGGCAGCAGGCTGTTCTTTTATGTCAGGGTTAACTCCCTTAGCCTTTGGCCAACAGAGATTAGCCTGCATGACACCAGGTGAGATTTCTGTCAGGGTTAACTTCCTTAGCCTTTGGTCAGCCATGATCCTCCTGCAAGGCAGCAGGTTGTGATTTTCTGTTAGGGTTAACTCCCTTAGTTTTTGGCCAGTCAAGACCCGTCTGCAAGGCTGCAGAAACTCAATGGAGGGTGGGAACACCTAATCCCCGTATAGGTGCAAGCACCAGCCCACTGCCCCGTTTCTTTTCATACTAAAAAGTAAATATTGAGTTCTTGCAAACAATCATCATACAATTTCTCTTTTGTCTATTTTTATCCAGTTTTCAAAAGAAATTCTCTTACGTCTGTTTTATTATTATTATTATTATAAATATTATTAGCATTATTGTCATTATTATTACTATTATTATTACTATTATTTTTTGCACTATTGTTATTATTATTGCCATTATTATTATTATTATTATTATGACTATTATTATTAGCCCTATAAGTATTATTTAAGGAGCGTAGGTAGCTCAGTTGGTAACACACTTTTTGTTTTATAGTCGAGGCCATGGGTGGATGTTTTCTGTCTATTCCTTGTATTTGTCTCTGTCTTTATTCTTATGGGGTTTTCAGATTATTCAATGTCATTTTCTTGTGTTTGTCTCATATTTATTCCTATAGGGTTTTCATATTATTCAATGTCATTTCCTTGTGTTTGTCTCATATTTATTCCTATGGGGCTTTCATATGATTCAATGTCATTTTCCCTTTCATCATGCTTGTTGCCTATTATTATTATCATTATCATTATTATTATAGGCTATGAACAGTTTTCAAAGCTTAAGACAGGTAAGAATGAAAGGGTGAAGTTGAAGTTTTATTTTACACCTGGTGGTCACCTGTGTATCTTAGTATGCTCACGTTGAAAACTGACCATCACAGAATTGATGGGAAAAAATTTAAATAAACCTTTTTGTTCTTGTTTTCTTTTTCTTGCTTGATTTTCTTCTTGGACTGTCGTGATCAAATGTTGTCAATGGAATCCCTTTTATTGGAACCGTGAACAGAGCTGTTATACTTTTAATTTTGACCCTTTTTGTTATTTATTTTAGATATATATAACTAAAAACAAAATGTTATCGGGCACAAACCGGCCGTCCTAAAGCATTAATCTTACAGGAGAGACAAAAAAACTGAATAATTCTCTTGAGAATTTGTTTTAAATCATAACATTTTGCACACATGAAATGGATGGGATGTTTGTTCCATTGGGATAATTATTTTTTTACATGAAATTAATTTATCACAAATTCTTGGACTTGGACGTTTTGAGACATCAGAAATTGAAGCACTCAGCCATTTGTATCTTGACCGACCCATTTAGTTGAAAACTGACTTGGCTGTTTTGTGCCGATTTGAAAAACAAAAACTCAACTTGGCTGGTTTGATATAACAACGCTTTGAAGCTTTTCTATAAGATAATGTCTTGTACTATTTTTATACAGTGTAGCTTTAATTTTGGTAAAGATAAAGATCTGTTTTTTTCTTAAAATTGGAAATTTCAAACGGTCGGTTTGTTCCTAACACCATAAATATATTTATAAACTTTTGATTAGATTCAATCCAGTGGAGTTTTTTTTTAAAAATCCCCTTAATTTTCTTTTTTCATAAATCCCCTTAATTTTCTTTTTTCATAAATCCCCTTAATTTTCTTTTTTCATAAATCCCCTTAATTTTCTTTTTTCATAAATCCCCTTAATTTTCTTTTTTTCATAAATCCCCTTAATTTTCTTTTTTTCATAAATCCCTTAATTTTCTTTTTCATAAATCCCCTTAATTTTCTTTTTTCATTGATCGTGTTGAAAACTTGACCATTCACAAAATTTGAAAAATGAATTAAATTTAAAACTCTTTTGTTGTTTTCTTTTACTTGCCTCATTTTCTTCTTGGACCGTTGTGATCAAATGCATGCTGCTGTTGTCAAGGGAATCACTTCTATTCCGAAATGTGGATTGGATAATGTGGACGGAATTAAATTTTGACCCTTTTTGTTTGTTATTTACTATATATAATACATAAACAAATAATATATATGTATTTTTTATTAACTTTTGACTAAATTCAATTAAGCTGGGCATTTAAATTTTTTCCCCACATATCTCTATTTTTATTAAGAAAAACCCCCTCCCAACAAATTCTATTGAAATATTTGAAGCTGATTGACTGAAACGTCTTTCTCCTCAACACTGACAACGGGAAAGTGATTGCTGTGGGATTATTCTGTTGCATGGATTTCATTTCATTTTGTTGTTGGTGTTGTTTGCGTTGACTTTGCATGCTAATTCTTTGAAATGATGGATTCTCTGACAGGTGTGTAAAAGCCAAAGTTTAAAGTCGTTAGCACATGTGTATGTAACGTGTAAACAACGATTACATGAAAATTTTACCAAAAGTGTATCTATGGGTGCAAGTGACGCATTGTAAATGAGGCTTATGCATATTTGAGCCAATATTCGAACAAGCATCAAGCATCTGTACGTATATCCGGAAACTTCAAATTTCCTGAGGGTTTCCCAAGAAAAACGTGTTCCCCAGATGTTTTTCGACCAACTAAATAGCTAAAAGCTACACCATTTTTTCCCGGCTTTCTTCTCGATAAATTGATTTTGTGATAAATTGATTTGTGTAAATTAAAAAAGGTGAAGAAAAAGCCCCAAGTTGTTTGCCTCCTCTCGAACAATTTGTTGAGAAACGTTTGGGTACGAACTTCTTTCACATAGGCTGAGACAGGGTGCTTAAACTAGACACAGCACATCCCAATACTAGTATTACTAGTAAAAGTCAAGTTCCTCAAAGACTCTTACGGCCCATAGAGCCAGAACTTATCCTGGTATCTGTTCATGAAGTGGAATAGGTCATAAATACATCATTTCCTGTACAAAACGTTAGTCTGTCACATGTTCATTGATGTGCTCAACGGAGGCTTTGATTTCATTTCATTTGACCCACATTATCATTATCATTATTATTATTATTATCATTATTATTATTATTATCATTATTATTATTATTATTACACTGCCCCCCTTGAGCACCCCTACGGTGATTTCGGGGTTTTTGGTAGGATTTTTAATTTTGCCCAGACTGCCCTGTAAACAGCCAAGGGATCTTTAACGTGCACAGAGTGTTGTGATCTGCACACGGGACCTTCTTTTATCGTCTGTCTCTGATAGGTGTCGATCTGCCTATCTGAACCACGGGGGTAGATTTTGCATGAAAAAATAGCGACACTTTTTCAACCGTTGGCGGAGCTCGAACCCACTACCTTTTGGTTGAGAGGCAGACACCTTGCCTCTAGACTACCGAGTCCCCCCCCCCCCTTGGCTGTAGAAGAGAGGCATTGGGGTGCTCAAGGGGCAGTGTAATAATAATAATAATAATGATAATAATAATAATAATGATAATAATAATAATAATGATAATAATAATAATAATGATAATAATAATAATAATAATAATAATAATAATAATAATAATAATAATAATAAATAATAATGATAATAATAATAATAATGATAATAATAATAATAATTCAAAATTTATATAATAATAATAATAGTAACAGTAGGAATTATTGGTGGATTTTCATGTTTGTACCTTTTCAAATTTGCCTTGCATGATGTGGGCGGTTGCTGGGGGCTACTGTTGGTTGCTACTTCTTTCCCTTCACTCTTTAGCCCGCCATCTTTCGTTCTTTCATCTCACGGTTTCTCTGCTTTAATTCATTCACCCTTAGATCGCCACATATGGTGGAAAGGGTTATTCTCAATGAAAATGTAAAGTTTTGCATGATAGTGATTTGTAAAACAGCTTGTATGAGATTTTATAGAAATGTTCTTATCAAAACGTAAATTTGTAGAATGTGTCTTGAAAAGTTAAGGTGTAATGTCAGAATTTTGCCGCATTCATGCTTTTAAGTCAATGTTGGTCATTTGACCTTTTAAGAGTTGTTTAGAAACTGAATCAGAAACAAATGATAAAGCAATGTATCTTTAATGTATAGAAGCCCCTCTCCTGCTCCTTTTATTTCCCATAACAGAGGGAACTGACTTGATTAAAGTAACCAGGGCATACAGTAAAACCTGCGTATTTTGTACCCTTCAAAATAATTTGACCTCAATATTCAGTAGATGTTCATAGACATTATCAGCTGTTTTCTCTTCTTAGTCTCATTTTACATACACGCTTCGTTCTCATAAGTTTGTCTTATTTTGAATTGAAAATTAATTATAGAAAATAATTCCTATATGAATACAGTTTTATTTTTTGTCTGACCTATTAGGAAATTAAAAATCTTCCACCTTCATTTTTCCCGATGTTTTTCAGCACAGTTTGTCTTCCATATCACCTATCACAGCCCACCCCTCCCACTCACCACCCCCACCCCCCCCCCCCACCCACCCCGACGTTTCCACCATTTCATTTTTTTCTTATTTCTTCTCATATCCCATTGTAAACAGCTGGATATCTGCAATTTATGTAAAAGAAATTGTTGATGAAATATTGGCATGAGAAGACCGTATCAAAACCAGACTTTTTAAAACTAAGTGTATCTATTTAAAAACAAATTCAATTTTGTTCCTTGCTCTGGCCATCTTTGTTTTCACCTTTCTCCCGTGTTGTGAGCGGTTGGTGGGTGCTGCTGGTAGATCCTACTTCTTTGCTTTTACTCTTTCATCACTTCTCTTTTATCTTGCGGTTTCCTCTTAATTTAACCTTGAGATCACCACAATGGTGGACAGGGTAAATTTCAAGTAAACAAACAAACAATCAATTCCTCATGTCATGATGACGTTCGCATTTGTGTCATGACATGAAATCTCTTTGTCTTTGTGCTGTTGCAGGTGTTCCAGATGACAAGCCAGCCAGGAGGAGAACCGCCCCAAGCTGGAATCGCGGGACGGTCTTTTGAGAATCAACTTGAACAGACGATCTTATTCCAGCTCTGATTACGGTTTTAGAATTTGGGTACGAGCTGAACGAAGTGAGTACTGGGCATTCTTTGTTGTTTTTTGTTTGATCTATTAGGGTTGTTACAGAATCCTGTTTTTAAAAATCCATGAGCTCTTTGGCATAATACTAACTGCATATCCCTCATGCTGTGAACTGAGATTTGGGATTCGATTCATTTCTTTACATAGATTTTGAATTGGATGACATTGGTGTGATCCTCCTAGAGTTAAAAACAAAATCTTCTAGAATCTCCTAAATTTTGTGTTTGCCAAGTGATTCAAGCCTTGGAATCTACACATCTATATATAAAGCTGAACGTCTAACTTTGACCGCTTATAACTCAGGAACCACAGTGCCCACAACCTCCATATTTAGCATGTAGATTTCAAGTAGCCTGCTTTAAGGCTCTTAGTGAATAAACTCTTGGATCAAATATCAAGATTTTAATTGATTGGAAAAAGATTGTTTTGCCTGCAATCCATGAAACTTTGTATTGTTGCCAGATCTAAATTCTCCATTTCCGGTCATTGCAATAAAAATCCTGCATAATTTCAGTATCGAATACTATGTAAAAAGCCAGCGTAACTTCAGTATCGAATACTGGATTGATCTAATGATCGTAATTGATACCACCCGTAACCTGTACAGTGGTTTCTGAGTTAACCGTAGTCAAAGTTTAAGAGGAATCATAATCCAACATTATTTACAGGTATGCTTGTTAATTATATGTAGGTCACATTTGACTGCTGTGTTGCGGCGCAAGATATGATCATGGTTCAGTGGATTTTTGCACCGCACATTTGGGGGTAAACAGATAGATACATGGATAATAGCTGATAGATAAAAAGATAGTTTTGCTATCACATCTCAATTACAATGATTTCTATCGCTTTTGTCGTAAGTGGCTGGTCTTGATTGTGATTGGACAGCTAGTTATTCGTTGTTGATTGATGGCATGATTGTTTATATAACGGACAGGAACGAATATCTTGTTAATGCAGAGATGTACTAGTGTCGAGAGGAAAGAACCGATAAAAGTGAAGTGATGAAACATAATATATTTGCCAAAGGTAGTTCTTCACAAAATGCGATACATCTAGTCTCAGCCAATCAGAACTTGTCAGATGACAAACATTTGTCAACACCCACAGCCCAGCTGTGCAAATTTCTTTCATTAGTGGGCATTAACCTTGGCTGTTGTTATTGTTAACACTTATTTGAATCTGTGTTATTGTTAACACTTATTTGAATCTGTGTTATTGTTAACACTTATTTGAATCTGTGTTATTGTTAACACTTAATTTAAATCTGTTTTATTTTTAACACTTATTTGAATCTGTGTTATTGTTAACACTTAATTTAAATCTGTGTTATTGTTAACACTTATTTGAATCTGTGTTATTGTTAACACTTAATTTAAATCTGTGTTATTGTTAACACTTAATTTAAATCTATGTTATTGTTAACACTTAATTTAAATCTGTGTTATTGTTAACACTTAATTTAAATCTATGTTATTGTTAACACTTAATTTAAATCTGTGTTATTGTTAACACTTAATTTAAATCTATGTTATTGTTAACACTTAATTTAAATCTGTGTTATTGTTAACACTTAATTTAAATCTATGTTATTGTTAACACTTAATTTAAATCTATGTTATTGTTAACACTTAATTTAAATCTATGTTATTGTTAACACTTAATTTAAATCTGTGTTATTGTTAACACTTAATTTAAATCTGTGTTATTGTTAACACTTAATTTAAATCTGTGTTATTGTTAACACTTAATTTAAATCTATGTTATTGTTAACACTTAATTTAAATCTGTGTTATTGCTTTTTCTGCTTTTATCACCCGAAACACTATGAACACGTTAATTCTTGTTTAATGATTTGATTGGATGTCGTTTGTTTTCTGTTTTCCGTTTTTAAATTTATTTACTGGAGTGTTGCTGCTATGAAGGTAAAAAGGGGCTGCAATGACTGTAGATCTATGTGTTCAAGTAGACACTCTAGTAACACAAAGGTTTGATTATTAATTACAACAGGGCTTTATTATACTCACAGGCAACAGTTATTAATCAATGGATGAAGGAAATTCACAAATATATCTAATGTATGCTGGTATAGAGACGATGTGGGAATCTCACAATCCTTTTGTTCTCCTCTCCCCTTATCGTGGACAATCCTTGCTATTTACTGTCAAAATCTAAGATATTTCTAGAACAGAAATTTCCATATCATTCTAAACATTTCGATAAAGTTCCTTAAGGTCTATCGCCTTCAGGCTACAAACACACAATAAAACAATGAATCAACATTAAAAAGGCGTAAAGGATTATGTCATGTACTGAGGATAAATATAAAAGAGTTTTCCTTTCAAACTGAAAATGATTACATCATAAGTTTCCTCTAAGAAGGGATTCCCCTTCAAACTGAAAATGATTACATCATAAGTTTCACTCTAGAAGGGATTCCCTTCAAACTGAAAATGATTCGTCATAAGTTTCACTCTAAGAAGGGATTCCCCTTCAAACTGAAAATGATTACGTCATAAGTTTCACTTAAGAAGGATTCCCCTTCAAACTGAAAAAAGATTACGTCATAAGTTTCACTCTAATAAGGGATTCCCTTCAAACTAAAAATGATTACGTCATAAGTTTCACTCTAATAAGGGATTCCCTTCAAACTAAAAATGATTACGTCATAAGTTTCACTCTAATAAGGATTCCTTCAAACTATATGTAACTATGTTACAACTGCTTTCATATTTTCTGGATATTTTGCATTTTGTGAAGAACGCACATGATTGTGACAAAAATTGGAAGTAAAGTACATATGTCTGATGTGAGTTGTTATCACTGTTAAACATCCTCTATGTTTTTGTCCGTCATGCATTAAGATAACAAATGTTCATTTGACTAGTCATGAACATGAGTAGTACCTTTTGTTTTTACTTTTCTTCATTTCGAAACATTTGGATGTATCGCGTTTTGTGTTGAAACCTTCATGTGCTTATTAAGGGAAGCCAATGCATTGTAATAAAAAGTTGTATACAGAAAATCTGAATTTTTTTCTGATTTGCATCGTATATTATTTCGCCGCTTATTCACAGCTGTCTTTTTAAAACTTTTTTGCTTCATATTTTTCAGGCGTTGCTAGCGATGACGGTAGTGGTTCGGGTTCCGATATAGGAACTGGCGCCATCGTGGGCATTGTGGCTGGTGTCATCGTTCTTGTGGTCCTCTTCTCCGTGCTGTATGTGTGCTGCTATTTAAGATCGAAACGGTCTGACAAGATTCAGGGGAATGCCATCCAGGTTACCCAGAACTATGAAATCAAAGCGCAGCTGAACGGCGCACGGAACACTTCTGTAGAAGAATCGCCAGCGTCGGACCGCAGGCTGCTGGTAAGAAATGAGAACACGGAAAGTCTTCAGAGCAAACGGCACTTGATCGCTTTGGGCCGGTTGAACCGCGAAAAACAAGACAAGCCAGAGACGACTACAGCGATACTGATGTGGAAGTTGGCAGCCCAGACAGGTTTAGACAGCAGAAGAGCCGGCAGGAAGAAGAAGGTGCTCGCAGGTCTCCGCTTTTTATCCGACCTGCATCGCAACCCGAAATTCAGACAGTCGTTTCATGAAAATGAGGTCGACGCACATGACCGGGTTAAAAGAGTTTCATACACTTCAGAAGACTCGGTCGGCGTCACTCAATTCCAGGGGTGTGCCCTTGCCGCCAAAACTTCCGCCCCGTTCAAATCTCCGCCAAGATCCCCGAGCCCGCATCGGAGAGGAGAAAAAATTGCCATGGTGTCAAGAGACCGTCCGTTGTCATCATCATCTGACCTTGCACGGCAGCTTTCTGATGAAAACGCTACCCCTGATGAATTGTCAGACGAGGAACCAAGAAGAGCTAAGAAAGCTGACACCGAGGCACGTTTGAGGCCAAACAGGAGAGAAAAAGTCCCGGAGAGACGATGACGATGACAGTGAAGAAGAGAGAAGGAGACGGAGGAAAGAAAGGAGCGAGAGAACGGTCACGTCGAGAGGAAGAAGAAGATGAAGAAGAGGAGCGAGAAGGAGGAGAAGAAAAGAAGAAAGGCGAAGGAGGGAAGAAGAGGAAGAGGAAACAGATAGAAGACACAGACAGCGTGAAAGGGATCAGGATGATGACGGACGTGAGAGAGAGGTCGGTTCAAGAAATCAGCGAGCGGACGCAAGTCTAGGGCAAAGGCCCACTGAAAAGGTCGTTCGAAAAGTACTGGAAATGCTTTGGATGAAATGGAAGACAACTATCAACGCTCCCGATCCAAATCTCCCAGCAGCGTACGCTCTCTGAACTTTATAGAGGTTGATGACGACGATTTGGACAGTAATTATACGTAAGTTTATCAATGAATAATCACAATTCATTTGTTCATTCAGTTAACAACATAATTTTTCGGGATGTTCGAATCATTCAGTAGATGCTTCATTGGTTTATCTCACAAATTGAAAGATCAAAGATGATACATAGATGATACATAGCTGCCAATGGGTACGTAAAAACATATATTTAGTACGTCTTGCTGTATTTATTTTGAACAGTATGTATATGAGGTTGAGCTGTATTTTTATTTATTTTGAAAATTATGTATATGAGTCATGAGGTCTAGCTGTAATTGTATTTACTTTAAAAAGTACGTATATGAGGTTAATCTCTATTTTTATTTATTTTGAAAAGTACGTATATGAGGTCTAGCTGTATTTTTGTTTATTTTTAAAATTACGTGTATATGAGTCAGGAGGTCTAGCTGTATTCGTATTTACTTTGCAAATACGTATATGAGGTTTAGCTGTATTTTTATTTATTTTGGAAAAGAATGTATTTGAGGTCTAGCTGTATTTGTATTTACTTTGAAAAGGACATATATGGAGGTTAACCTATCTTTTTATTTACTTCCAAAAGTACGTATATGAGGTTGCTGTTTTTTATTTACTTCCAAAAGTATGTATATGAGGTCTAGTTGTATTTGTATTTATTTTGAAAAGTATGTATATGAGGTGTAGTTGTATTTGTATTTATTTTGAAAAGTATGTATATGAGGTCTAGTTGTATTTGTATTTATTTTGAAAAGTATGTATATGAGGTCTAGCTGTATTTTTATTCACTTTGAAAAGTATGTATATGAGGTCTAGCTGTATTTTTATTCACTTTGAAAAGTACAATATGTCAAGTTTAGCTGTATTTGTGGTTACTTTGAAAAGTATACGAGGTTTGGAGGGAGGGAAGGAGGGAGAGAGAGAGAGAGAAAGAGAGAGAGAGAGAGAGAGAGAGAGAGAGAGAGAGAGAGAGAGAGAGAGAGAGAGAGAGAGAGAGAGAGAGAGAGAGAGAGAGAGAGAGAGAGAGAGAGAGAGAGAGAGAGAGAGAGAGAGAGGTGTGTGTGTGTGTGTGTGTGTGGGGAGGGAGAGGGAGATGAGAGAGAGAGAGAGAGAGAGAGAGAGAGAGAGAGAGAGAGAGAGAGAGAGAGAGAGAGAGAGAGAGTGTGTGTGTGTGTGTGTGTGTGGGGGAGGGAGTGAGATGAGAGATGACAGGCAGTCAGGAGTCAGACAGAGACAGACAGACATTTACACGCCTAGACACAGAGATAAATCGGAATCATTTAAATCTCATGTCTAGATATTTTTTTTTAAATTAAAAAATAAAATATTGGGGAGGTATATAATATTACTTGAACATGTCATTTTGGTCAAACATTTTATTTGTTTTTCTTATTTTTGACAGCGTTCAAACGATCTGGATCTAAAACATCGCTCTACGCATCTCGATCGTCCTCTACGGCCGTCGCCGTAAAAACTCCATGGGGGAAACAATTTCGTTGTCATCTTACGCATATGATGACGTTGATTCCCGTTACGGAGACTTTGACAGGAAGGGGTTGTCTCGTAAAGACAGAGACCGCATGTTTAAGTCTACAGGAGAATTGGAAAATGCACACTGCTACTGCACAGGTTGTCAGAGAATGCGCAAACGCAGACTGGAACAGAGAAGGCCGTCCACATTTGTGGTCGAAAGACGATCGCCAAGATGCGTCCTGGAAGGATGTACAGTCGAGGCACTCAGACCGGCTTTGGAAGAGATCGAAGGACTCCACGGGCTCTGCTCGTTCCGGAAGGTCAGGAGGTCATCGAGGTCACACAACCGCCTCAAGCATAAGAGCAAAAGTCAAGAGAGTCTGAGGAAGGTTCGGAAGTCTCGGTCCAGAAACCTCGACGACGATAGCGATGACAGCGATGACCGGAGGAGTCGGAAATCTCGTTCGAGGTCAAGAAATCTGGATTACACCGATGATGACGATGAGTCACGTAGTGGACGACGCAACAAGCATCACAGGTCAAAATCTCGCGGCCTCGATGATGACGATGACGATGGGCAGAGCTCAAGGGGTGGGAGACACAGGCCGAGAGCCCGTCCTCGGAAGTCGACGGGGGCGGGCCAGCGTGGATTTGTCTGATTCCGACATAGGGTCCGTGGCAGCGTCCAGCATTGCGGCATCCATGGCGCATCCTCCCCCAATGCAGCCAACCGTATGGTGGCCAGTTCGTACCAGTGGCCTATCCTGCGGGGCCGATGGCTTATCTCCCGACAGCTCCGGGGCGGCCCGCCTATGGTGCAGGTCTTGCCTGGCGGCGTCAGACTCAGGTCGGCCCAAAGCCAGCCGTAGCTCCAAACCCCAGAAATCCAAATGGGACACGCTGGTTGAAATCACCGATGGAGAGAAGCAGCGACAGAGACGGGGATGGGGGACTCGCCAACCGAAACAGAATCCATGTTCAGTTCAGCGTACGGACACCCTCCGGCCAACGGTGCGAATGGGAGGAACGTGTACGCGCCTCCGTCGTACACCCACGGCCCAGAGGTACCCCAACCCAAACTCCACCATCAGTTCCAGTGCCAGACTCCTCAGGTCAGCCCCACTGCGGCAAGAGGACCTCGTGACTACAAACTGGACAGCTACACGCCGTCTGAAAGCATGATCTAGGTGACTTTGCATCTTTCCCTCCTCCTCCCCTATGTAAATTATCAAGCACTGTGTCCTTTATCACCATTTCATCCCAAACGTGTAAGTCCATTTTGGATGTTTTGAGAAAAAAAGAAAATGATGCTGCACTTTTAATCTATTTTCACAGACATACACACAGGGTTTGCAAGTGTCAAGCTAGAACCCAAAGAGATATCACAGAACATATGATGCTCACTTTTGATATGGATTTCATCTGAAACACAGACAATAGGGATACTTTGAGAATACCAGTCAATGAATTAATTGCAATCTGTTTTGTCAGAACTAGACCCTCCTTGATGACCTCATGAGAATAAGATATGGCATTTTGCCATCAGGTAAATTATCATAGGGATAGCAGATTGCAGGTAAGATCCTTGAAGCATAACTCCATTGAGAAACAGTCTTATGTCTTTTGGTAAATCTTAATGCCTATTTACCAACATGACATGGGTTTCTGTTGGTTCTTGTGCCATGGAATCTTAACTAGATCAATAGGGTGTGTTTTTGTAAAATTGTGTTTAATTTTATTTTATTGTGTCATTGATGAATCTTAACTAGACCCCAAGGCAAGATTTACATATGGTTATTGTACGGGTTTCTGTTGGTTCTTGTGCCATGGAATCTTAACTAGACCCAATAAGGGATACACAGATTGCACAATGGTTAACGGGTTTCTGTTGGTTCTTGTGACACTGTAACTTTGACCCAATAGATCTATTTTAATCATGTACTTAACTAGACCCATATAGGGATAAACACAGATTGCACATATGGTTGTTGTATGGGTTTCTGTTGGTTCTTGTGCCATGGAATCTTAACTAGACCCAATAGGAATACACAGATTGCTCATATGGTTATTGTATGGGTTTCTATTGGTTAATTGTGCCATGGAATCTTAACTAGACCCAATAGGATACACAGAAGTAACATGTTACTTTAGGGTACAGCAAGACCCTGCTATGGTGGGAACAGCCATGGGGCTCACAAACTACACATTAAATTAACTTAGGGAAAACAGATTACATATGGTTATTGTATAATTATTCTGTTGGTTCTTTTAAATTTAAAAGAATAGGTATAAACAGATTTCACATATGTTATTGTATTGGGTTTGGGGGTTGGTTCTTGTGCCATGGAATCTTTAGACCCAATAGGGATAACAGAATAATCTTAACTCCTATTTCAGAGATCAGAATATGGTTATTGTATTCCAAAATTTAACTAGTTTCACAGTTTACAAAATCTTTTAATTTGATTGGTTTTTGTGCCATGGAATATTAACTAGTTTTTACAAGGATCATCAGATTGCTTCCTATGGTTATTTTTTTCTTTGTAGTTGTGTCATGCAATTTAAGAGACCCAATAGGGATACACAGATTGCTCATATGGTTATTGATTGGTTCTTGTGCCATGAAATCTAACTAGACGGAGGACTAAGCATAGAGACTTTCCAATGTTAAAAAAGCAGAAAAAAAGTGTTTCCAATTTTAAACTTACATTGTTTTAGCTGCTTTCACTGTGGTGTTATACCTGCCAACAGTGTGGCCCATCAGATATATGGACATGAGCGTGGCGGTATGCATAGGTTTACAAATGTTGATAAATGAAATCGTTTCAAATTGTCTTTGTAATTTTGACTTTGTGAAGATGAGGAATGTACAAGAAATCAAAATAACGTGAAGGGCGTCTAGAATATCTGGATGACTCAACCAAGAATTTATCGTTTGGTGCTCGGTCTTCTTCAGGCAGATAAGATAAGAATATGCTTTGTGTATCTAAGGGAAACGACTCAATTTTAATCTGATAATTATAGTCGCTGTACAAAGCCCTGGTGGCCCATGAAATTGTAGTCAAAACAGTTGTATTGAACAACGGATGTAGGGATCTTTTTTCTGCTCCCCAAGAACACCACTCCAGAGAGCTATGGGCATTGTGACACTGAAATTATTTTTTTTTAAACTTTCTTTTTTGTCATTGTTATTCCTTGTTTACAATTCAAAGTGATCAAGAAGGGCATTGAAAATGAAATAGATATTGAAACCGCATTGGGCCAAAGACGAGACGCATACAAAGGAAGTAGGAAACAATTGAAGAAAATAACTCTGGACTCTAGACAGAATCAAACTAGCTGCCTCCATGTCAGCACCCATAGCCTTGGCGTGGAAAGAGAGCTCACTGCGAATCTTGTGTTTTAAAAGATTTGTACTACCGTATGTACTGCATTATTTTATTTTCTTGGGAGGTCATGGGTAGTGTTGACGTGAAGGTCGCGGGTTTGGTATTTATTTTGTGTCCCTATTCGTCACTTTTGACATGGCACCTCACCTCACTATTTGTTTTGAAACGCAAGTTTGAAAATGAAATGTAAGCGGGGCAAAGGCCTTTGTTCTGCAAGTTAGCAATTCCAAATGTGATCTAATTTTGTTTCGTTTCCCATCACAGACATCAAAATTACTGCTTTTAAAAACGCACTTCAAATTATTTCTGACCAGCTCGTAGTTGTAAAAAACAGTCGTAGATTTTTGATTCTCGCTTCTCATCTGTGCCGACGATATCATAATTGCCCAAAAAAAAAGTCTGCTTGAAAGTTGCTGGCAGCAAATTTTAATGCAGAGATTGATGCTGTATTATATTACGTATATTTTCATTTGTCAGGGACTATGTTGAATATTTGTCTTGATTTCTTGACTGTTTCATGAAATGTAACAACATATCATAGTCTATTTTTTCAAAGATTTTGACAGGATAAAATGATGCTTTAAACTATTTCTCATTGTTGACACATTCCAGAATTTATTCCAATTCTACACCATTTTTATTGAGAAAATCATTTATTTAGATTTCTTTCTACAAATATTTACTTGCCTTAGGTGTTGTTTTTGTCTGAGATTACCGTCTCTGTTGGTAAAATAATTGTCCGTTGCTTTTAGTTTGACATAATTTCTACAATCAATAAGATCTACCCTTGAGTACATTCAATTCAACATACTTTTTAATTGTGAAAATCATTTATTTATAGATTTTTTTCTACAAATATTTACTTGCCTTAGATGTTTATTTAAGAGTGGCAAGTCTTTTGTGTGAAATTTCGTTTCTGTTGATAACATAATTGTCCGTTGTTTTTAGTTAGACATAATTTCTACAATCAATAAGATCTGCCCTTGAATGCATTCCATTCCATTCTTCACTTATTCTTGCTGGCATAATCATGATGTGCTATTGAAATGATTCAAAACAATTTTTTTATGTAATTAATGTCTGACTGTTTGGAGTATTGCTACTTCATTCTTTTCACTCTTTTGCATATTGTTCATCTTGCTGTTTGCTTTTAATTCATCCTGAGATCACTGCATATGGTGAACGGAGTAAGTTTCAATGAAACAACAGACAAGCATTCCGTAACATGTCTGGCATAACTGATATAGAGTGCTCTGTCTGCATTTTGTCTCACAATCTGGCTTGTGCCTTATTTGTTGAATCCAGTTCCAAGTTGCGCTACAGAAACTGGGATAAGCGCCGGCTTTTTGTGGCTAAAAGTCTTGAAGAAATGGGGAAAGTAAATGAAAATATAGATCTATGTACACACATCAAAATTTTTCTCTCTCTATGGAGAAGAAGAAGTAAAAAAATTTTCTTTCATCTCAGTGAATATATGACTGCTAGTTATGATTGCATTTGTGCAAAAGATCTTGTTAATAAAACTCCTTTTTTAAGGAGTGTAGTTTGCTCGGTTGGTAGCAGGCTTTCTTTTCACGGTGAGGCGATGAGTGCTGATACAGGGGTTGTGGGTTCGATCCCCATAGTGGCCAGTTTTTTTGTGTTTGTCTATTCCTTGTATTTCTCTCGTCTTTGTTCCTATGGGGCTTGAATATTATTTAATGTCAATTCCTTCACTTAATATTCTATTAGAATGTGGAGATGGCATGTTAGAAAGTATACCTGTATTGTATCTATCTAGTTGTAGTTGTAACACCCTCACTTTCACCTTCACCTTCACCTTCACCTTGGCTTTCACTTTCATTTCACTTTCACTTTCACTTTCACTTTCACCTTCACCTCCGCTTTCACTTTCATTTTCATCGGGTCAATTTTAGTTTCGGACCAGATTGTGTGAACCAACAAGATTGCATTTTAGTTTGAAGAAGAGTTTTGCTTTTTGTGACATTTTTTGTAACGTTTTTGTTTACTTCCTTGTTTACATCCCTGTTTACATTCCCAGTACATGATGTAACAACTGACTACCACTACCACTGACTACAACTCAACTCTTGACTATTCCTCAGTGTCAGTCAGTGTCCAATGATTTTAAATTTAACCACCATATATATATATATGTGTGTGTGTGTGTGTGTGTGTGTGTGTGCGGGAGTGTAGATTGGTAATCTTGTCTAATGAAAAGTGTCAACAATATTTTGATGATATTGCGTATGTTTTTAGTTTTAACCCATTAAGCGTAATGATTGTTGGCTCTTTTAAGAGTATTTCATAGTTTCGTCTTACTTTTTAACATATACATATATATATATATATATATATATATATATATAAAAGATGTTTTATGTGATGATAATTTTTATTGGTTTACAAGAATGTTGAATACAAAGATTTAGTTTTTTTTTTTACAGATTTTATGATTGAAGAAGTACACGCTTAGGGTAGCCAGGGGAAGATTACTGATTTTAATTTTATATCTTTTGTACTTGAAGAAGTAAACCTTAAATTTTAAATGAAAAAATCCATTTTCCCATCTTTTATCAATCTTTGAATTTGAATAGTGTTGGTAATGAATCACATCAACTTTTATAGTTAAGAAATGAATTTGTTGATAAAATATGTAATAGTAGTACTCCTTTTTTCCTTTATTTTAGAATTATTTTTTTTTATCTCATGTTGTTTTTCTTCTTTGCTGGAGTCATGAGCTGTTTTTTGCGGTTAGTCGTCTCAAAGTTTGCAACCATTCAATTATTCTTAGGTGGTTAACAGGTTCTGCCAGTAGGTCCCGCTTCTCTCCTTTCACTTTCTTTACTTTTTCAAGTGGACTCTGTAGTCCAGAGGCAAGTGTCGACCTCTCAACCGAAAGGTAATGGGTTCGAGCTCCAACGGTGAAAAAATTTTCTCTGGTGTTTTCGAGCAAAATCTACCCCCTGGGCCAAGTAGGTGGATATCAACACCTAGTCCCGTCAGAGACAGACGATAAAAGGAGGTCCGTGTGCAGATCACAACACTCTGTGCATGTTAAAGATCCATTAGCTCTTTACAGGGCAGTCCTGGCAAAATTTAATATTCTACCAAAACCCCGAGATCACCTTAGTTATGGATGTGGGTAAATCAAATCAAATCAAAATCTTTGCTTTCTCATACGTAAATCTTGCCGTTTCCTCTTCATTCACCATGAGGTCACCGCATATGGTGGACAGGGTAAAAAAGTGCACTTGAAGTTGAGTTTTCTTTCAGTAATGACTGGATGTGCATTGTTATTTTTGTTTCTTTCTTTGCATTTCATTAAATTCAAGGCACAGTTACTAGTGAGGCAAATGTCCATCTATTATTAGTGATCATTAAGCAAAATGTCAACCATTACAAAACTTTCAAGGCACCATATACTTGGATGACAACAACAGCAGACATTCTTTGTTTGTTTATATGTGTGAATTATAATTACACATGTGAATGTGTGTGTGTGTGTGTGCGTGTGTGTAATCTGAGAGAGATCTATTGTGTCTTCCTCCTATTCCTATGATTAATATGATGATTGAAAGCTAGATTCGTATCTGAACCTTAGTGAATAGTTTTATATAATATATTATTTTTATGAAAATATTGAATTGAAGTTCTCTAAATTCATCACACACTGAATGAGTTTTATATAATATATTATTTTTATGAAAATATTGAATTGGAAGTTCTCTAAATTCATCACACACTGAATGAGTTTTATATAATATATTATTTTTATGAAAATATTGAATTGAAGTTCTCTAAATTCATCACACACTGAATGAGTTTTAGTTGGCACACAGTGCCCTCATATCAAGTTATATCATTCTTAATGAGTTTTAGTTTGCCCCTCATTTCAAGTTATATCATTCTTAATGAGTTTTAGTTGCCCCTCATTTCAAGTTATATCATTCTTAATGAGTTTTAGTTGGCACACAGTGCCCTCATTTCAAGTTACATCATTCTTAATGAGTTTTAGTTCACAGTGCCCTCATTTATATCATTCTTAATGAGTTTTAGTTGGCACACAGTGCCCCTCATTTCAAGTTATATCATTCTTAATGAGTTTTAGTTGGCACACAGTGCCCTCATTTCAAGTTACATCATTCTTAATGAGTTTTAGTTGGCACACAGTGCCCTCATTTCAAGTTATATCATTCTTAATGAGTTTTAGTTGGCACAATGCCCTCAGTTATATCATTCTTAATGAGTTTTGAGGGAATTCTCATTCATGTTGTAAAGAAATCCTTGGTTTTAATAATGTTTAGTATTGTTGTTTCATTTGTTTGTCATCTCAGCTCTTGGTTTTGTCATGTTTTGTTTTGTATATCACATTAAGTGAAAACATGGATAATATGTAATATTTAATTGATGTGGAATCACATTTGTAATCAAAATTATACTTATTAAGTTATTTTAATATTTTTCGTACATATCTTGATCTTCCTTAAGAGAAAAAGAAGAAGAAAAAAGAGCATGGCTCTCCAAAGCAAGCATAAACAAGCAAAGACCTACTCTCCTCTCGTCTCCTCTCCTCTGCTCTCCTCTCCCCTCCTCTTTTTTTCACTTCTTCTTTTTCTTGTTCTTCTCCTGCTTCTTTTTTTCTCTCCTGCTTTTGCTTCTTCTCCTGCTATTTTTCATCTCTTTCTTCTTTTGCTTTTTTTCTTCTTCTTCTTGTTATTCTTTTTCTTCTCTTCCTCATTCAGAATAACAATAACAGCACAGACCAGCTCAATGGTCATTCTGTTTCTGTCCCCTGTCCGTGATTTCTCCACCTTAGCTCCACCGGCAACTCGTTGCTCTGTTCTTCCTCTAGAAGTTTGGCGGGAGTTGCTGTTAGGTCCTACTTCTTTCCTTTCACCCTGTGACGTCTTTCATCTTTCTGATTCCTCTTCATTCACCCTGTGACCTATCTTTCATCTTGCTGATTCCTCTTCGTTCACCCTGTGACCTATCTTTCATCTTGCTGATACCTCTTCATTCACCCTGTGACCGTCATTCATCTTTCTGATTCCTCTTCGTTCACCCTGTGACCTATCTTTCATCTTTCTGATACCTCTTCGTTCACCCTGTGACCTATCTTTCATCTTTCTGATTCCTCTTCGTTCACCCTGTGACCTATCTTTCATCTTTCTGATTCCTCTTCATTCACCCTGAGTTCACTGCACACGGTGAAGGGGGTAAATTTCAATTCAACAAGTTCTTCCTTTTGTCATCCCACTGTGTGATGTTTGTGCAAGTGTTTAGTGTGTGTGGATCTTATTTGTTTATTGTTTGCATGTCGTCTGAAGAAGGGTTGGACCCGATAATAATGTGACACGTCATATGTTTTGTTCTGTCCCCTTTGATGGAGATGACACTAGTTATTGTCGTTTATAGAACTTTTGACTCAATTCTTGAGATTTGATGTCAGTGCACAATGCATTTTTGGTACTTAAATTTAAATACGTGTATTGTTTTTAGGAAATGAATTTATTTAACCCCCCCCCCCCCATACATATCAAACTCAGATAGAAAAATAATTTCTTTTTGTTTTCTTCTGTATTATAAATTATAACATTTTGATTTCACATGCAATCATTTCACCAAATCATTTCATACCCTCTCAAGGTGAAATATTATTTTTATCACACTCAGTCCCGTTAAATCAAATCCATTTCAATCGTTGAGAGGAAATGATGATGACAATGATGACAATGATGATAATGATGACAATTTCCTTCTTTTTTGTTTTTGTATCACACATTTATGATTTAATTATTCCATGATAATATTTTGTACACTCAAGCAAACTCTGCATTCCAAACAGGCAAGTTGTACATTTTTAAACGCCAATTATTTTCTATTAAAAGCCAATAAATTTTACTTCTCGTATTTCTACATTAAAATCGTCCTTTATTTAATTGTTCATATTATGATTTATCTACCTAGTTGGGGAAGGGAGATTAATCTAATTGTTTGTTTGTTTTGTTGCAATTTGTACGTAGTTGACAGGCACTGCTGTTGGGTTTTACTTCTAGTCTTACACTGGTTCACTTATCTCTCATCTTAGAGGCGTTGTAGTTGTATCTGAACCGTAGTGCTGTGACCTGGTAATCACAATGACACTGGTTCACTTATCTCTCATCTTAGAGGCGTTAGTTGTATCTGAACCGTAGTGCTGTGACCTGGTAATCACCATGACACTGGTTTATCTCTCATCTTAGAGGCTTGTAGTTGTATCTGAACCGTAGTGCTGTGACCGTAATCAATGACACTGGTTCACTTATCTCTCATCTTAGAGGCGTTGTAGTTGTATCTGAACCGTAGTGTTGTGACCTGGTAATCACCATGACACTGGTTCACTTATCTCTCATCTTAGAGGCGTTGTAGTTGTATCTGAACCGTAGTGCTGTGACCTGGTAATCACCATGACACTGGTTCACTTATCTCTCATCTTAGAGGCTTGTAGTTGTATCTGAACCGTAGTGCTGTGACCTGGTAATCACAATGACACTGGTTCACTTATCTCTCATCTTAGAGGCGTTGTAGTTTGTATCTGAACCGTAGTGCTGTGACCTGGTAATCACCATGACACTGGTTCACTTATCTCTCATCTTAGAGGCGTTGTAGTTGTATCTGAACCGTAGTGCTGTGACCTGGTAATCACCATGACACTGGTTCACTTATCTCTCATCTTAGAGGCGTTGTAGTTGTATCTGAACCGTAGTGCTGTGACCTGGTAATCACAATGACACTGGTTGTTTTATCTCTCATCTTAGAGGCGTTGTAGTTGTATCTGAACCGTAGTGCTGTGACCTGGTAATCACAATGACACTGGTTCAAGCCCTACAGCTGGCACAGGTGGCTTTTCCCCACACCATTGTTTTTGTACTCTTTGTTAGGAAAGGTTCTTTCCTCTTTGTAAAAGAGGTAAAGGAAAGAAGTAAAACCTACCAGGCAAACTCTCCTCCAGACTAGTCAAATTCTCTTCACACTAGTCAAATTCTCCTCACACTAGTCAAACTCTCATCAGTAGTCAAACTCTTCTCACACTAGTCAAACTCTCATCAGACTAGTCAACTCTTCGCACTAGTCAAACTCTCATCAGACTAGTCAAATTCTCCTTACACTGGTCAAACTCTCATCAGACTAGTCAAACTCTTCTCCAGACTAGTCAAACTCTTCTCAGACTGCGAAACTCTTGTCACTAGTCAAACTCTCATCAGACTAGTCAAACTCTTCTCACTAGTCAAACTCTCATCAGACTAATCAAACTCTTCTCACACTAGTCAAACTCTCCTCCGACTAGTGAAACTCTCATCTTACTAGTCAAACTCTTCTCACACTAGTCACACTCTCATCAGACTAGTCAAAGTCTCCTCAGAAACTCTCCTCAGACTAATCAAACTCTCGTCAAACTAGTCAAACTCTCCTCACACACTAGTCTAAAACTCTCCTCACACTAGTCAAACTCTTCTCACACTAGTCAAACTCTCCTCATACTAGTCAAACTCTCTTTAGACTAGTCAAATATTATTCAACTAGTCAAACTATCATTAGACTAGTAAAACTATCATCGGACTAGTCAAACTATCATCGGACTAGTCAAACTATCATCAGACTAGTCCAAACTATTATTAGACTAGTCAAACTATCATTAGGACTAGTCAAACTATCATTAGACTAGTCAAACTATCATTAGACTAGTCAAACTATTATTAGACTAGTCAAACTATCATTAGACTAGTCAAACTATCATTAGACTAGTCAAACTATTATTAGACTAGTCAAACTATCATTAGACTAGTCAAACTATCATTAGACTAGTCAAACTATCATTAGACTAGTCAAATTATCATCAGACTAGTCAAACTATTATTAGACTAGTCAAACTATTATCAGACTAGTCAAACTATCATTAGACTAGTCAAACTATTATCAGACTAGTCAAACTATCATCAGACTCAAACTATTATTCGACTAGTAAAACTATCATCGGACTAGTCAAACTATCATCGGACTAGTCAAATTATCATCAGACTAGTCAAACTATTATTAGATTAGTCAAATTATCATTAGACTAGTCAAACTATCATTAGACTAGTCAAACTATCATCAGACCAGTCAAACCATCATTAGACTAGTCAACTATTATCAGACTAGTCAAACTATTATTAGACTAGTCAAACTATTATTAGACTAGTCAAACTATTATTCACTAGTTAAACTATTATTGACTAGTCAAACTGTTATTAGACTAGTCCAAACTATTATTGACTAGTCAAACTATCATTAGACTAGTCAAACTATTATTCGACTAGTCAAAACTATTATTAGACTAGTCAAACTATTATTCGACTAGTCAAACTATTATTAGACTAGTCCAAACTATTATTAGACTAGTCAAACTATCATCAGACTAGTCAAACTATTATTAGACTAGTCAAACTATCATCAGACTAGTCAAACTATTATTAGACTAGTCAAACTATCATTAGACTAGTCAAACTATTATTCGACTAGTCAAACTATTATTAGACTAGTCAAACTATTATTAGACTAGTCAAACTCTCATCAGACTAGTCAAACTATCATCAGACTAGTCAAACTATCATCAGACTAGTCAAACTATCATTAGACTAGTCAAACTATTATTAGACTAGTCAAACTATCATTAGATTAGTCAAACTATCATCAGACTAGTCAAACTATCATTACTAGTCAAACTATCATCAGACTAGTCAAACTATCATTAGAGCTAGTCAAACTCTCCTCACACTAATCAAACTCTCGTCCAAACTAGTCAAACTCTCCTCAGACTAGTCTAAACTCTCCCCTCACATTAGTCAAACTCTTCTCACACTATCAAACTCTCCTCATACTAGTCAAACTCTCTAGACTAGTCAAATATTATTCACCTAGTCAAACTATCATTGACTAGTAAAACTATCATTGACTAGTCAAACTATCATCGGACTAGTCAAACTATCATCAGACTAGTCAAACTATCATCAGACTAGTCAAACTATTATTAGACTAGTCAAACTATCATTAGGACTAGTCAAACTATTATTAGACCTAGTCAAACTATCATCAGACTAGTCAAACTATCATCCAGACTAGTCAAACTATCATTAGACTAGTCAAACTATCATCAGACTAGTCAAACTATCATTGGAGCTAGTCAAACTATCATCAGACTAATCAAACTATCATTAGACTATCAAACTATTATTAGACTAGTCAAACTATTATTAGACTAGTCAAACTATTATTAGACTAGTATCATCAGACTAGTCAAGCTATTATTAGACTAGTCAAACTATCATCAGACTAGTCAAGCTATCACCAGACTAGTCAAACTATCAGACTAGTCAAACTATCATCAGACTAGTCAAACTATCATTAGACTAGTCAAACTATTATTCGACTAGTCAAACTATTATTAGACTAGTCAAACTATTATTAGACCAGTCAAACTGTTATTAGACTAGTCAAACTGTTATTAGACTAGTCAAACTATTATTAGACTAGTCAAACTATTATCAGACTAGTCAAACTATCATCAGACTAGTCAACTCTCATTAGACTAGTCAAACTCATCAGACTAGTCAAACCATCATCAGACTAGTCAAACTCTCATTAGACTAGTCAAACTCTCATCTCAATCTCATCTTGAAAGATAATCTGCAGTTTGGACAAACTTTAATATGCACATATGTGCCATCGGTGTCCAAGTGGTTAGGCTGCAGGCCTGGGGATCATGTGGTCCCAAGTTTGAATCCTAGCAAAGCCAGGTCCGACGTTGTGTTCCTTGGAAAAGACACGTAACACGCATTTCCCCCACCCTACCTAAGTGCAAATGGGTACAAGCACTAGCTTGGGAGTAAAAAACTTTTGCGTTAAGACTAAGCGTCCTGATCAGGAGGTATTTATTGTCACCTGTTCCCCTGTACGCTATAGAAACCAGTATAAGCTCCGGCTCTATGGGCCTTGAAGGAACTCTACTTACTTACTATGCATATACATATGTATTGTGTTTCAGTGAAAGTCAAAAGAACATTTTCAATTTCAGCAACTTGCACATAGCAAGGGGAAGTAACTAGGGATCAGTTGCTGCACCCTTCTCCTCGAATTCATCGTGAAAACCAAACATTCCTCTTCTATGTGGGTTTTTTTCTAGTCTATAGTCCTGTGCATTCCACATGTGTGATATTGTGCATAGTTTGGTGAGTTTTTTCACACAGAAAATTTCAATTGTGTGAAAAATGAATAGCATAGATTTGTTTTAAAATTTTGATTTTGATTGGTGTGTGCAGACGTGTGTCAACTGTGCGCACCTGTTCTCCTTTGTGTGCGTGCGCACAGCGTAACGAAGGAGTAAGAGAAAGGGGGGGGGGGACATCGGTCATGATCCAGTTAAAAAAACATGAACAGACACAACACAACCCAGGTAGATTATCATGTTAACATTATTTATTTTGGTCAAATTGACAATTGATGGAATGGAAGAAACTAATAATAGAAACTGCACCCCCACCCCCCACCCCATCCTCTTTTCCCAAGGAAAAAAAAAATTCAATTCAAGAACAAAACAATAAAAGTTGTTTTGTTTAAAAAAATCACCCTGGAAAATGAATGTTATCACATTGGTCATTGGTGGTGTATCAGACTATGATACAAGTATAAGTTATACTGATATAAAACTTGTCAATAAATCTCATCCATGATTCAAACAAATTATATACCTCTGTAATATAGATATATCAGTATTTGTTTAATTACACACATGAAGCACACACACACACACACACACACACACACTTGACACATATACGTTATAGAAACATGTGCATACAACATACGTAAATGTACACCATACACATATTCATAAATACATGTATACATATTTAGTATGTATATCTCATTAATACACACATACATACATATATTAATGTACATACATGTACATCCATACATACAAACACACATACATGTATATACACACAGACATGTAAATACATACACACACATACATACATACATACATTCATATATACATACATGCATATATGTATGTACATACATACATACGTATGTACGTACATACATACCTACATGCATATACATACATACATGCATATACACATGTACATACATAAAAACATACATACATAATACAAAATACATACAAAAACATATACATACAAACATACATACAAACATACATACATACATGCATACATATATACACACATACATACATACACACACACATACATACATACATAATACTACATACATGTATACACGTATATATATACATACACACATTACAATATATCAATATATATATATATATATATATATACATATATACATATATCTATATATATATATACACACACAGACACACATACACACACACACACACATTTGATTAAACTACACGTACCTGCATTGACATAACAACGTGCGTAATAAGATAAGATACCACTACCACACCACAGATAGCAGGTTGCATATGCAAATGTGTAAATCGTTTGAAACAAAAAACAAATAAACGCAACTAAAACTCACACATACACGCACACACCCAAACAAACCAAAACAAAACATCCCCGCCTCTGCCCCTTCCCACAGAGTATACATGTAAACAAGTTTTTTAACCTTGGGCCTACACCACAAAGGCTGCGTGTAAGTGTAAGCGTAATCATGTATCCACAAACCACATCGAATGTGATGATAGAGATAAACATATATATATATATATATAAATACATATAAAACATGCGACTAGAAAAATTAGAATCTACGTGTCGCTCATCACACACGCCTGGCAAATCCAAAACACTCAAAAATCTGGGACTGGGACTGGAACTGGGACTGGGACTGGGACTGGAACTGGGACTGGAACTGGGACTGGAACAGACAGTAGTCTGCCTTGCATTGTACTCTCTTTGAAACAACCCCCCCCCCCCCCCCCCCCAACCCAAACCCAACACACCCATTGACCTTGAAAAAGTCACCGCAAGCGCCACGTAGATGGTAGAGCTACATTATCACTACTGGTAAGCAAGCCATTACAATTACAGCGAGGCTAGGAAGGCAAGAAAAAGCACCGACTCAGCTCATGACAAATTGAAAGCAAGCAAGATTGCACAGAGAACCAAGACAAACCGTCAACACTGGTGGTATCAGTATCAGATGACAATGTCAACATTGGGGGTATCAGGTATCCGATTGAACAATCCGATTGCAATGTCAACACTGAGGTATCAGTATCAGATTGCAATGTCAACACTGAGGTATCAGTATCCGATTGCAATGTCAACACTGAGGTATCAGTATCCGATTGCAATGTCAACACTGGAGGATTGCAATGTCAACAAGATTGTATCAGATCAGAAGACAATGTCAACATGGTATCAGTATCAGATGACAATGTCAACACTGAGGTATCAGTATCCGATTGCAATGTCAACACTGAGGTATCAGTATCAGATTGCAATGTCAACACTGAGGTCAACATCAGTATCAGATTGCAATGTCAACACTGAGGTATCAGTATCCGATTGCAATGTCAACACTGAGGTATCAGTATCAGATTGCAATGTCAACACTGAGGTATCAGTATCCGATTGCAATGTCAACACTGAGGTATCAGTATCCGATTGCAATGTCAACACTGGAGGATTGCAATGTCAACACTGAGGTATCAGTATCAGATTGCAATGTCAACACTGAGGTATCAGTATCAGATTGCAATGTCAACACTGAGGTATCAGTATCAGATTGCAATGTCAACACTGTGGTATCAGTATCAGAGTACACAAGCGTATCTCGGGTAGCACCATGCACGATTATTGCATCGGGTCAGTATTCAATACTGAGGTTACGCAGATAGGCGTGAACGATACTATTCGAAATTTTAAAAATTATATTCTGTTCAAAATGGCGACCTAGGTGAATGGAAATTCTACTTAAAGACAAGGAACAATGGAAATTCTACTCAAAGACAAGGAACAATGAAAATTCTACTCAAAGACAAGGAACAATGGAAATTCTACTCAGAGACAAAGAACAATTAAAATTCTACTCAAAGACAGGGAACAATGAAAATTCTACTCAAAGACAGGGAACAATGAAAATTCTACTCAAAGACAGGGAACAATGAAAATTCTACTCAGAGACAGGGAACAATGAAAATTCTACTCAGAGACAGGGAACAATGAAAATTCTACTCAGAGACAGGGAACAATGAAAATTCTACTCAGAGACAGGGAACAATGAAAATTCTACTCAAAGACGAGGAACAATGGAAATTTTACTCAGAGACGGGGAACAATGAAAATTCTACAATTTTTCAAAAATTGAACGTCATGGTACAAGAATGCTTCGAATGAAAACGATTTTTGGGATCATTTGGAACCGACATGCAAAACATGGCTACTCCGAGTGGCCTGGCAAGGCAACACAGCCTTTGCCGAACAAAGAACGACCGACTCATAATTACATAATAGCTAAAGTAGTCATATTGTCAGGGGATGCGACACGGAGAAAGCGGCATCTAGGGCATTTGGTTTGATTTGACTTTTACCCACATCCACAACTACGGTGATCTTAGGGGCTTTGGTACGATTTTAAATTCAGCCCGGACTGCCCCGTAAACAGCGAAGGGATCTTTAACGTGCACAGAGTGTTGTGATCTGCACACGGAGCCTCATTTTTATTGCCCGCCTCCGATGAAACTAGGCGTCGATCCACCTACCTGGACCAAAGGGATGTTTTTTTTTTAGAGAAAAGTTTTTTCAACATGCCGTGGCTTTGAACTCAAGACCTTTACGTTGAGAATCCGACACCTTGCCTCTGGATCACCGAGAACCCGACACCTTGCCTCTGGACGATCGAGTCCCCGACTCCTTGCCTCTGGACGATCGAGTCCCCGCCTCCTTGCCTCTGGACGATCGAGTCCCCGACTCCTGCCTCTGGACGATCGAGTCCCCGCCTCCTTGCCTCTGGATCACCGAGAACCCGACTCCTTGCCTCTGGATCACCGAGAACCCGACTCCTTGCCTCTGGATCACTGGGAGAACCCGACTCATTGCCTCTGGATCACCGAGAACCCGACTCATTGCCTCTGGATCACCGAGAACCCGACTCCTTGCCTCTGGATCACCGAGTCCCCGACTCATTGCCTCTGGATCACCGAGAACCCGACTCCTATTTTGGCCAACAGGACAACATTTATGACCGACGTTGATGCTCTTTCTGAGACATACTACCCCTCCCCCACATGAGATAACAGAAACCTACATTGATTGATTGATTCACCCCGTCCACTATAGGCGGTGATCTCAGGGTGAATTACGAGGACACAGCAGCAAGATGAAAGGCGTCAGTGAAAGAAGTAGCATGGCGCACAAGCAGTGCCCGTCAACTGCCCACACGAGATGAACAGAAGAAACAAAATTGATTTTTTATACAAACTTCTTACACATCGAAAAAAATAAATCCTTGGCAATGGCAGACGATAAACAGCAGTCAACGCTGAATTACCGCCAATGGGGGACATACATGTAGTTAAAACCAACCAACCAACCGATACGCCATCCAACCATCCAGCCAACCAACCAATTAATCAACCATTGAACTAGTTGACCGACCAACCGGCCAATCAACCAGCCAACTAACTAGCTGACCGACCAACCGGCCAATAAACCAACCAGCCAATCAACCAGCCAACTAACTAGCTGACCGACCAGCCAACCAACCGGCCAATCAATCAGCCAACTAACTAGCCGACCGACCAACCAACCAACCGGCCAATCAACCAGCCAACTAACTAGCCGACCGACAAACCAACCAACCAGCCAACTAACTAGCCGACCGACCAATCAACCAACAGGCCAATCAACCAGCCAACTAACTAGCCGACCGACCAACCAACCAACCAACCAACCAGCCAACTAACTAGCTGACCGACCAACCAACCAACAGGCCAATCAACCAGCCAACTAACTAGCTGACCGACCAACCAAGCAACCGGCCAATCAACCAGCCAACTAACTAGCCGACCGACCAACCAACCAACCGGCCAATCAACCAGCCAACTAACTAGCCGACCGACAAACCAACCAACCAGCCAACTAACTAGCCGACCGACCAATCAACCAACAGGCCAACTAACTAGCCGACCGACCAACCAAGCAACCGGCCAATCAATCAGCCAACTAACTAGCCGACCGACCAACCAAGCAACCGGCCAATCAACCAGCCAACTAACCAGCCGACCGACCAACCAACCAACCGGCCAATCAACCAGCCAACTAACTAGCCGACCGACCAACCAACCAACCGGCCAATCAACCAGCCAACTAACTAGCCGACCGACAAACCAACCAACCAGCCAACTAACTAGCCGACCGACCAATCAACCAACCAGCCAACTAACTAGCCGATCGACCAACCAAGCTACCGGCCAATCAACCAGCCAACTAACTAGCCGACCGACCAACCAACCAACAGGCCAATCAACCAGCCAACAACTAGCCGACCGACTAACCAACCAACAGGCCAATCAACCTGCCAACTAACTAGCCGACCGACTAACCAACCAACAGGCCAATCAACCAGCCAACTAACTAGCCGACCGACCAACTAACCAACCGGCCAATCAACCTGCCAACTAACTAGCCGATCGACAAACCAACCAACCAGCCAACTAACTAGCCGACCGACCAATCAACCAACCAGCCAACTAACTAGCCGACCGACCAACCTAGCCGACCGACCAATCAACCAGCCAATCAACCAGCCAACTAACTAGCCGACCGACCAACCAACCAACAGGCCAATCAACCAGCCAACTAACTAACCGACCGACCAACCAACCAACAGGCCAATCAACCAGCCAACTAACTAGCCGACCGACTAACCAACCAACAGGCCAATCAACCAGCCAACTAACTAGCCGACCGACTAACCAACCAACAGGCCAATCAACCAGCCAACTAACTAGCCGACCGACTAACCAACCAACAGGCCAATCAACCAGCCAACTAACTAGCCGACCGACCAACCAACCAACAGGCCAATCAACCAGCCAACTAACTAGCCGACCGACAAACCAACCAACAGGCCAATCAACCAGCCAACTAACTAGCCGACCGACAAACCAACGAACAGGCAAATCAACCAGCCAACTAACTAGCCGACCGACCAACCAACCAACAGGCCAATCAACCAGCCAACGAACTAGCCGACCGACAAGCCAACCAACCAACCAACTAACTAGCCAATCAACCAGCCAACTAACTAGCCGACCGACAAAAACCAACCAACCAACCAACCAGCCAATCAACCAGCCAACTAACTAGCTGACCGACCAACCAACCAACAGGCCAATCAACCAGCCAACTAACTAGCTGACCGACCAACCAACCAACCGACCAACCAACCAACCAGTCAATCAACCAGCCAACTAACTAGCCGACCGACCAACTAACCAACTGGCCAATCAACCAGCCAACTAACAAGCCGACCGGCCAACTAACTTACCAACCAACTAACTAGCCGACTGGCCAACCAACCAACCAGCCAACTAACTAACCGACTGACCAACCAACCAGCCAGCCAATCAACCAACCAACTAACTAGCCGACCGACCAACCAACTAACCAGCCAACTAACTAGCCGACCGACAAACCAACCAACCAGCCAACTAACTAGCCGACCGACCAACCAACCAACAAACCAATCAACCAACCAACTAACCAGCCAATCAACCAGCCAACCAACCAACCAACCAGTAAGCAAACAAAAAAACAGCAACAAGAAAAAAGAAAATAAAATAAAAGTAGAGAAGGCCAACTTGCCCTGTAACATAGATTTGTAAATTGTACACTTTTCTGCTTCAATGAACATACTGTATTTTATGTCATATTTCCTCATATTATCATCACTTCCATCCACTATCACATATCAAAAGATACAAGATACAAGATATAAAATGCAAGATACAAGATACAAGATGGATTTATACTCGTAGTATCAAACGCACAACAAAATATACCAACACAAATATTGCAAACTAGTTTGGGTAGGAAGCATAAGAAGAATACTAGATCTATAAATTGTAATAGTAGTAGTAGTAGTAGTAGTAGTAGTAGTAGTAGTAGTAGTAGTAGTAGTAGTAGTAGTAGTAGTAGTAGTAGTAGAAGTAGTAGTAATAGTAGTAGTAGTAGTAGTAGTAGTAGTAGTAGTAGTAGTAGTAGTAGTAGTAGTAGTAGTAGTAGTAACAGCATATATAGTGTGTGATAATCTGATATGTCAGTTGTCAGTTTGCCCATGTTCATCATCATCATCATCGTCAGCAGCAGCAGCAGCAGCAGCGGCATCATCATCACCATCATAAGTGTTTGGAGTTTTGAGTCTTCGGGCACTGTGAGATCTCAGCCAGGCTTTGGCTGTTAGTGTTAGTACATGCATTGCCATTGGTCGAATTTGCACTGACCTTAGTTTTAACCAATGGGAACATTCGTATTACACAGGTGGATATGTTTACAGGTCAGTCCGAGGAAAGAAAAAAAAATCCTAAAAAAAAAAAACACACCACCGAGATCACTTTCGTTGTTAATGTCGGTAAAATCAAAATCAATATCAAATCGACTCAAAAAAGAAATAAAGAAAAAAGAGAAAAAACAGACAATAAAATAAAATAATACTAACATTAATAAATATGCATCTTATTGCTTTGTGAAAACAACCTCATTGACATGGCTGTCTGACGTGCACTCCAGCACAATGTATAATAAGTAAGCACAATGGATAAGTAAGCACAATGGATAATAAGTAGCACAATGGATAATAAGTAAGCACAATGGATAATAAGTAAGCACAATGGATGATAAGTAAGCACAATGGATAGTAAGTAAGCACAATGGATGATAAGTAAGCACAATGGATAATAAATAAGCACCGTAGGTAGTCAGGAGGGACGTAGGGAGGGAGGGAGGGAGGCAATAAAGGAGGGGGTGTGGGGATGCCGAGAGGGAGTACTCATTCACACCTGTGTCAAGGAGGGGAGAAGAGTGAAGTGCCTTTCCTAAGAGTACAACGTTGTGAAAAACCACCCACCTGGGCCAGCCGTGGGGATTTGAACTAGTGTCATCGTGGTCAAAAATTCACACAATGCTACAGTTTCCCCACAACGCTACAGTTTCCCTACAATGCCACAGTTTCCCCACAACGCTACAGTTTCCCTACAATGCTACAGTTTCCCCGCAACCCTACAGTTTTCCCACAACGCTACAGTTTCCCTACAATGCTACAGTTTCCCCACAACGCTACAGTTTCTACAACGCTACAGTTTCCCCACAACGCTACAGTTTTTCCACAACGCTACAGTTCCCATACAACGCTACAGTTTCCATACAACGCTACAGTTTCCCCACAACGCTACAGTTTCCCCACAACGCTACAGTTTCCATACAACGCTACAGTTTCCCCACAACGCTACAGTTTCCCACAACGCTACAGTTTCCATACAACGCTACAGTTTCCCCCACAACGCTACAGTTTCCATACAACGCTACAGTTTCCTACAACGCTACAGTTTTCCCCACAACACTACAGTTTCCCCACAACGCTACAGTCTCTCCACAATGCTACAGTTTCCCCCACAACGCTACAGTCTCTCCACAATGCTACAGTTTCCCCACAACGCTACAGTCTCTCCACAATGCTACAGTTTCCCACAACACTACAGTTTCCCCACAACGCTACAGTTTCCCCACAACACTACAGTTTCCACACAACGCTACAGTTCCTACAACGCTACAGTTTTTCCACAACGCTACCGTTTCCCACAACGTCTCGTATGGACAATGCCATTACCATTCATCCCATCTCGCTTGTACACGAGGCCTCCGTATTTTCAGACCACTCTCCCAATAAACTAGGCGGTAAGCCTACAGTTACAAAGGATTTTGCCGTATCATGATTCGAACCGCAGAGCCTTGGCTTGCGATGCAAAGTTGATGTACCTTTTGGGCTCATTATGGGCCATGCAGGGAAAACAGAGGAATTCTTCCCAAGATTCAGTTAGAACATGGCATGGAATGGAAGTTTAAGACAATGTTAAATCTCGTTTTCAAAAACAAAACTAGCACTTTGTCAATCAAAATGTATCAACACGTTTCTCATCTTAAATTCTCACGATCATCACCATAATAATAATGATAATCAACAACAACAACAGCAACAACAACATTAGACCCACGTACATACACTGCAACAATAAATAACATAAATAAAGGGGCGCGGGGAAAGTATTAAAAAAATCCAAACAAATAAAGAGGATAATCCACACAAAAACTTATTGCTGGCATCAACGTTTTCATTTTCATCTATATCATCATCTATATCATCATCATCATCATCATCATCATTGTCTTACAACAATCACGATGTCGTAAGTAAGGTACAATGCATATCAACTGAAGGATGGAATTGAACTGGAAGATTTCCTGGCACAGGTTGGAATGATAGAAAAACCCCAGCAAAGCCTGACCGATGTATTGGTCATTCCAGCCACGTCACGAGCAACGTCATGTGGTGAATGCCGTCACGTACGTGGTGGCTGCCGTCAAGTAGTGACTGCCGTGACGTGATGAATGCCGTCAAGTAGTGACTGCCGTGACGTGATGAATGCCGTCACGTAGTGACTGCCGTGACGTGATGAATGCCGTCACGTACGTGGTGGCTACCGTGAAGTAGTGACTGCCGTGACGTGATGAATGCCGTCAAGTATTGACTGCCGTGCCGTGATGAATGCCGTATTGACTGCCGTGACGTGATGAATGCCGTCAAGTAGTGACTGCCGTGACGTGATGAATGCCGTGACGCGATTAGTGTCGCCACGTGATGAATGATGTCACGTGATGAATGCCGTCACGTACGTGATGAATGCCGTCAAGTAGTGAATGCCGTGACGTGGTGAATGCCGTGACGTGATTAATGTCGCCACGTGATGAATGATGTCACGTGATGAATGCCGTCATGACGTGATGACACGAAGGCAATCTCCGACACGACAGAGAGATGATTTCACATTACCCAAATCTGCTACTAAGGTGATCTCGGGGCTTTTGGTAGGATTTTCTTAAAATTGTGCCTGTGCTGCCCTGTAAGCAGCCAAGTGACTTTAAACGGGCACAGCGTGTTGTATTCTTACACGAGACCTCCTTTTTATCGCCCGTCTTCGATGGGACTAGGTGTCATTCCACATACCTAGACCACGGGTTAAGTTTCACTCGAAAAAAAACCTCGAGAAAACTTTTCAACAACCGTCGGGGTTTGACCCCACGACCTTTTGTTGCGACTGACATATTGCCCTTGGACAAACGAGTCTCCTACACGACAGAGTAAGGAGTCCCGAAAGACGAGAGAGGGAGAGAGAGAGAGAGAGAGAGTCCGTACGATGACGAATTGAGCTGGAAACTTCCTTGGCAAAACTAAAAAAAAAGCGGTTTGTGTTCTTTCTTCCCGAGCGTCGCGTGCGGCAAGACGTCCTCAGCCCCCGCTGTCGGGTGGTTGCGCAACTTCACAGGTTGCATCTTGTTGGAAACGGCGAGGTTTCGAACTCGTGACTTCCCCCCGTCACCACGGGCAACAACGACGACGACGGCGACGACGAAGTCTGCGATGATAACGACAATGACGACGATGATGATAGCGTCACATTAGCCAATGTCGAGTTTCGCGTTCTGGCGAACCCTTTCTGCAGATCAGGCGTGTCCAAATTGGAGAAGTTCTGAAGGTACGAGCTCATCCCGGGGTATCTCTTCATGATCAACTTCCACACCTTGAGGAACAAGGAATACTTTGATGTGCATGACCATGAACTTCCTGCTGGTGTCGTTGGCTATCTTCTCTTCCACCTGCAGGCCGTTCAGTAGGTAGGCCGGGTTCAAGCGCTTCGTGCTTGGACCCCGAGGGCGTTGACCAGGACGCCCGAGATGAAGTAGTCGTCGACCCAGAAGAAGGGCGAGCGCAGCGCCTGGTCGTACATCTGCGGAACCAGGTCGCCGCTGAGCACGCTGGACGACCCGAGCAGTAGGGCGGGAAGACGTCGTGCGGGAACTCCTCTTTGGACAGGCCCCACTTGGACTTTGGGTCCCGGATGACCTTCATGGTGGTCCACAGGTTGCACAGCACCAGCTTCCTGGCGCCGCGTGCGGGGACCGCCTTGGTCAGGATGTGATCGATGATGGACACAATGTCCAGGAGGATGTCGTCGTCCGTCTTGATGAAGAAGAGCGGCTGGCTGCAGTGATTGGACGCCCACTTCAGCACGGACATGCCTTTGTAGGTCAGGTTGCGGTAGGCGTCGCGGTAGTCTTCCTGCAGGAGGTCGCCGTAACCCTCGTGCTCCATGTCCAACATCTTCTGCACGGTGGGGTCGGTCGGCGCGCCCAGCGCGAAGATCATGGAGGCGTTGAAGAGCGCCAAGAGCTGGGGTTCCCCACGTCTGTCGGATGATCTGCCGTCGCTTCAGGTTGTCCGTGGCCGAGTGGATGTAGATGAGGAAGGTCAAGGACGGTCGGTTGGAGCAGATCTGGGACGGGTTGTGGATGTAGCGGAAGTCGTGCCGGTTGACGGCCGGTACCGGGGTTTGACCTTGATGACAGAGTCGGCTAGTTTCATCTCTCGGATCGCCCTGATACCCGCGGTGCTCAGGCGGTACATGATGGTGCGGATGAAGGACTTGGCCTCCGACGTCCCTCCCGGCCAGGCGTCCGGCGCCGCGTGTCGCGACATGGCCAGCGCCGTCTGCAGGTGCTTGATCTCGGAGAGTGCGCGAGGCTCGAAGTTGAGGGCTTGCCGCACGCGACTCGACTCGATGCGCAGGCCGTCGACCCTTGGCGTTGTCACCGATCGGGTTCGTGGAGCTGGAACTGGAGAATCCGCCGCTCAAGTTGAGGATGCTGGTGCCGAGAAGCGCGGTCACGAAGATCGCAGCGAGGAGAAGCCGAGTGATCTTGCTGGGACGGGGAACATTCTAGGCCCGGCAAACCTCATCGGGTGAAGGAGGAGGGGCGATGAGAAGAGGAATGAGGTGGGGTAGGGGTGGGTGCTAGAGAATGTCTTGGTATTGTTCAAAGACTAAAAACCAGTTGCAAGTTTTGGTCTTACCGTGTATCTCTGCTGGTGGGTGTTGTTGTGGGTTGTTTTTTTCCTCAATAAAAGTGGAAATTCAAAAATGTACCAAGGAAACAAGAACTGTTTGTCTTCTACATTTCGCCGAAGGCAAGTTTTGATAAAGCAACAAAATTTGCTTTCACAATGTTCGTGAGCTTCCAGGTATCAAAGTCAGGGGTTCATTTTTCAATCGCTGTCTGTCTGTCTGTCTCTTACTCTCACGCACTCACTCACTCGCTCACTCACACACACACACCCACTCTCTCTCTCTCTCTCTCTCTCTCTCTCTCTCTCTCTCTCTCTCTCTCTCTCTCTCTCTATTTTCGTTCCCTCCTCCTCTCTCTTCTCACTTCTTCATAGCGTATCAACAAGACAGATGATTTCTTCACCCAGCGTTCTATCCACTTTGATTTCCTTTTAAGGCAGAGGCTACATTCTGTGTGGAGTTACGGCCCTTGATCTATTCTCTGTCCTCCACTTTTAGTTAGTCTTTATGCCCCGCCTTGATCTATGCTTTATCGTTCGTTATTTGTCCCTTCCACTAACCTCGGCGGATGTAGCGCCGAAAGTTCTGTTCACCGGCACAAGTTGGAATTCTAGGAAGAAAAGAAAGAATGTGATGTGAGAGACAAAAAGAACAGCACACAATGTAATTGCAGTGACAAAAAGACAGCACACAATGAGAGACAAGGCAGTGACAAAAAGACAGCACACAATGTAATTGAGAGACAAGACAGTGACAAAAAGACAGCACACAATGTAATGTGAGAGACAAGGCAGTGACAAAAGACGTCACACAATGTAATGTGTGACAACAAGGCAGACGTCACACAGAGACAACAGTGACAAAAAGACGTCACACAATGTAATGTGAGACAAAACAGTGACAAAAAGACGTCAGCAAGGCAGTGACAAAAAGACGTCACACAATGTAATGTGAGAGACAAGGCAGTGTCACACAAAAAAGAGTCACACAAGACAACAGTGACAAAAAGACGTCACACAATGTAATGTGAGAGACAAGGCAGTGACAAAAAAGACGTCACAATGTAATGTGAGAGACAAGCAGTGACAAAAAGACAGCACACAATGTAATGTGAGAGACAAGGCAGTGACAAAAGACAGCACACAATGTAATGTGACCTTTGTCGTGCTTTCGGTGCCAACTTCCGTTCTGCAGTGACATGGCTGTCTTTGCTTTAGTTTATTTTGTTTTTTATTTTTGGCCCTTGCTGCAGCTGCTACGGTGTGTCACGGTTTGGTCGCCGACCCCAGTTGTAGCCGTGTGACTGCATTTAGTCACTTTAAAACCACAGCAATGCTTTGTTTGATTACCATCGCTGTCGCCTTGTCAAGGGGACTTGGCGGTCCAGAGGAAGGTGTCGGCTTCCTAACCAAAAGGTAGTGGGGTCGAGCCCCGCCAACGGTTGAACACTTTTTTCGAGTTCTTTTTCGAGCCAAATCTAACTCCCCCTGATGAAGGTATGTGGACAGACACCTGGTCCCATCGGAGACGGACGATAAAACGGAGAACCCGCGGTCAGATCACAACACTCCGTGCACGTTAAAGATCCCTTGGCTGTTTACAGGGCAGTCAGATCACAACACTCTGTGCACGTTAATGATCCCTTGGCTGTTTACAGGGCAGTCAGATCACAACATTCCGTGCATTAAAGATCCCTTGGCTGTTTACAGGGCGGTCAGATCACAACATTCCGTGCACGTTAAAGCTCCCTTGGCTGTTTACAGGGCAGTCCGGGCAAAATTCAAAATCCTACAAAAACCCCCAGATCACCTTACTCGTGGATGTGATTAAATCAAATCAAATCAAATCAAATCAAATCAAATCTGTGGCCACGTCACTGTCAAATGCTGTGTACGATTCATCATTCTCTGTTTAAAAACGTAGAAGGGAAATAGAAATCTACGTTTCAAGTGACGTTACACGATTTCCCCTTTATGATTTTCACCCTAGTGTGTTGCATACGTCCCTAGTGTGTTGCATACGTCCCTAGTGTGTTGCATACATTAACTTTCACTTAGCGGGAGGGAGGGGGGTGGTGGTGGTAACTTTGTGCTTTTGGTGTGACTAGCGTATCGATCGCATTAGTGACAATTTCCACCGGTAAAACTGTTGGGTGACATGTATATAGCATATCAGGTGCTATCATTGTTAGTAATTATAGTTGGTTTGGTCATCCAAGCGTGTCCACGGATGAAAAAGAAACAGCGATATAAAAGACACACCATGAAATGCTGCATAGCAACCATAACCTCAACTTGACCACGAAAGGTCCAGGTCACACTATTCAGACTTAGGACTGCCACAACCGTCTTCGTTACCATAATGTATCGCTATCTGGAAAGTTGAGCAATCACAAGGCTGTGAGTGTGGAGCGCCCCACCACAACACTGAACATGTTATTCTCCAGCAGTGTCCGCTCTACACATAGGAGACAACATCAGCAATATGGCCAGGAGAGGCACCTATGGAAGAAAAGCTCTACGGCCCTATGGAGAGTCTGCAAAAGACTGCACATCATGGAAACATTCCGCATCTGATCTGACCCGCTAACAGAGGATCGAAGAGGAAGAAGAAGAAGAAGAGGAGAAGAAGAAGAAGAAGAAGAAAAAAGAAGAAGAAGAAGAAGAAGAAGAAGAAGAAGAAGAAGAAGAAGAAGAAGAAGAAGAAGAAGAAGAAGAAGAAGAAGAAAAGCTGACAGGAAAAAGCAGATCGCTTGCTCATCTAGCAAGTGCGTTAATCTCAGGGTTTGTTTCATTGAAATTTACCTGTCCACCATATGTAGTGATCTCAGGGTGAATTAAGAGGAAACAGCAAGATGAAAGGTAAATGAAAAAGTGAACAAAGACAAAGAACATAACAGCAGGCCGATCTCGAAGTGAATGAAAGAAAACAGTGAAATGAAAGGGAAGTGGAAGAGAAAACAGTGAGATGAAAGGGAAGTGGAAGAGAAAACATCGAAATGAAAGGAAGTGGAAGACAAAACAGTGAAATGAAAGGGAAGGAAGAAAACAGTGAGATGAAAGGGAAGTGGAAAGAAAACAGTGAGATGAAAGGGAAGTGGAGAGAAAACATCGAAATGAAAGGAAGTGGAAGAAAACAGTGAGATGAAAGGAAGTGAAAGAAGAGAAAACAGTGAGATGAAAGGGAAGTGCAAGAGAAAACAGTGAGATCAAGGGAAGTGGAAAACAGTGAGATGAAAGGAAGTGGAAAGAGAAAACAGTGAGATGAGGAAGTGGAAGAAAACAGTGAGATGAAGGGAAGTGGAAAGAGAAAACAGTGAGGTGAAAGGAAGTCAAGAAAACAGTGAAATGAAAGAAGTGGAAGAGAAAACAGTGAGATGAAAGGGAAGTGGAAGAAAACAGTGAGGAAGAGTGGAAAAAACAGTGAGATGAAAGGGAAGTGGAGCTTGCCAGAAACTCTACGATCAGGCAAACGGCCAACTGTTGGTGGGAGATGATCAAGGTCAGAAGTCTGTGTAATTTGTTCCCATAATTCCTTGAGTACCAACACAGGTAGGTTAGCCTTGTGTCTAAAGTGAAATCTATGTGGGCATTTCTTGGAGTCCGTGCGTGACCGTGACGTAATGTGGCCTGCCTCCTTTGCCCCTTTCTCTCTCTGTCTCTCTCTTTGTCTCTCTCTCTCTCTCTCTCTCTCTCTCTCTCTCTAAACAGTGAAATGAAAGGGAAGTGGAAGAAAGTTTCATCTCATCTCTCTCATCTCTTCCAGATCTTTCTCTCTCTTCTCTCTCCTCAATCATCTCTCTCTATCTCCTCTCTCTCTCTCTCCTCTTCTCTCTCAAATCGCGGTCTCTCTCTTCTTACTCCCTATTCTAAATCATCGTTGCTTGGTAAAACATATCAAGCTGCTAAGTCTCTTCCTATCAGTACGGCTAAGCTCATTACGTGGACTTCTATCTATAATCCTGATGATCGTTCCATTTCTCTCTACCTCTTTTCTTCACCTCTATCGATCTAATGCTGCAAAAATCTTATTCTTGCTCTATTTCTCTCTTCTCTTTTCGTCTTATTATATACTTCTATCTAGCATCTCTCTCTTTATCTTCTTTCTACTTACTCCTGGTACGAATCATTTTATAATTCTTGTGCGTAGGGATATGCTTCTTCTTCTTCGCTTGCTCTAGCCTCGCTTTCTTCATCAGATTGATAGCTTCTCGTGTCTATCTCATGGTTATATCGTGCCGTCGGTCGCATCTCTTCTATCTCTCTTCGAGTCTCTTCTCTCTCTCCATCCCCTATGCGCTTTCAATCTCTCTCATCTCTAACCTCTCTACAATCTTCATCCCATCTCTCGCTGTTAACCTCTCGTCTCATCATCTCCTTGCGAACGCCTCTAATCTCTCGTCATCAATATCTCTCTCTCTAGGGCTCGGTCTTTCTCTGTCTCCTTCTGTCTCTGTCCTCTGGTCGTCGTACTCAAGAGTCCCTTCTTCCATCTCCATCATCTGGCTCTCTTGATGTCCATCGAGTAATCTATCGAGTTAGTCATTGCAACGGCTCAACACTCGGTGAAAGCTGCTCTGTTTTCACGTCGCAATCAGTCATCGGTCTCTCTCTCTCTCTCCTCTCTACCTCTCCCCGATCTTCTCTCAGTCTCGTATCTCTCTCTCTCTCTCATCGCTCTCCCTCCTCCGCTTCAGCCTCATCTCGCACTCTTCTCCACCAGTTCGTCATCTCCCTCCCCCCTCTCTCTCCTCCCTCATTATCTGTCGCTCTCCTTCACGCAGTCGTCGACATCGCTCTCTCGTCTCCTCCGCTCATCGCTTGTCGAAGTCTTCGCTCTCCCGCTCGCTTCCATCCTCTACCCCCCCCACCGATCCCTCCTCACGGCTCTTTCTCGCTCTCCTCTCCCCGTCGCCCGTACCCTCTCCTCCCAATCTCCGAACTGCTCCTCTCGCGTCTTCATCGACTCAACCTCATCCTCGCTCTCCACCCCCTCGCATCCCCTCACTCAGGTTCACTTCTGAATCCCCAATCCTCCGACACTCCCTCCCCTCCCCTCACTCCTCGAACTGCCAACTCATCATCTCTCGCACATCTCCTTCATCTCGCTCTCCACGCACCGGCTCAAACACTTCTCAAGGTCCTCCGGTCCGACTCCCTCGAACGGCTCTTCTCTCACACTCAGCGCTCGTCCCATATCCGCTACGCTCATCCCGCACAATACTCTATCTCTCTCCAAAAGCTCCTCTCCTCAGACGTCTCGGTCTCCTTCCTTCTCTCTACCCGTCCCATTCTGCGCACTGGACGGAGCTCGGTCCCCCTCCAGCCCGCGCACAGGCAGGAGATCCGCTCGCTCTCCTAGCCCGCATCAATCGAGCTCTAACCGATCTTCACTGTGAGCGCTTCGCCCTTCTCTCAGACTCCTGACCATCCGTCCACTCCTTCCTCGGCTCTTCCCCCCCTCCATTTCCCCCTCTCTTACAATCTTGCACCTTTTCGATTATCCGTTATAAAGCTCCCATTCACTCGCGTCAGCCTCTCGGGCGCATCACACCAAAGTTCAGCCTGCTCTTCCCACCTCCACTCCACTCGGCGGTGAGGCTATCCTCTTCTGGTTCAGGTGACCCACCTCTCCTCAAATCTCTCGGGCCGATTATCCTGAACTCTCTCGTCGCTCAACTCTGTCTCTCTGTCGTCCCCAACATCTTCCAATCGCGGTCCAGTCCCTCGTCTCATGACGCTCGATCCCTTCCATCTCAATCCCTCCACGAACATCTCCATCGTAACAAATCGCTCGTCCACCTCAACCCTCCGTGAGTTCAGGGCTCCTAACAACGCTCGTATCATTCTCGCCATCATAGCTCTCCCACATGTCATTTCGAAGATCATCTCCCTCGGAAGTCTCGTCACTCTCTCTCTTCCCTACCTCTGTCCTACTCCTCTCGATCCAGCTCGTCCATATCTCTCCCGCGTTCCATGGGGTCACTGCATGCAGCTCAAGCTCCATCAAGAATCATCCGGATCCTCATCTAGTCGCGTCATGTCGGCTCCAACACCTCATCGAATCAATCAGTTCCTCCATGGACCGATCTCGAATCTAGTTCCAGTCACAACTTGCTCTCCATACTCATCTCTCAGTCTCAGTGTCTCTAGTCCCCTGTCGTCTCCTCCTCTCATCATTAATTCCCTATTCGCTCTTCAAGAATCTTCGTCACTCATCCTAATCTCTCAGACGGAGTCCATGCAGTCTCAAAGGAGTCTCATTTCCCTTGTCTCATCCTTCTTCCGGTCTGCTCATCCTCCTCAGCTCTATTCTCTCATCTCCTCATACCTCCTCTCTGGATCGTTCTCGTCTCTCGTTTCACAACTCAGTCCTCATTCAACCTCTCTCTCTCAATCCAGGGTCCTGTAATCTCATCTACTCCTCTTCTCATCTTTCCTCTGCTTTCCCCCCCCCATCTGGCCTCATCCCTCTCTCCTCAAGCTACTGCCTCATCTGACGTTCTCTAGTCTTATCACATCTGTCCAATCAATCTCAAGCACACTCCTTCCAAACAGCAAATCTCAATCAGTCATCCTCTTCCACTCCTCTCTCTCTATAGAGCGCTCTCTCTCTCTCTCTCCGCATACTCACTCATCCTTCAACCGAGCAGTCAAATCCCCTAGCTCTCTCCTCAATCTCACTAGCTTCGCGAATCACTCCTCCTCCTCTCTGCCATTGTATCCTCTCTCAGTCTCCTATCTCTCGATCCTTCGTCATCTGTCTCTCTCCACATTCATCCCTCCAAGTCTACATCCCTCGTTCTCTCTCCGATCGATCTCCTTTCTCTTCATCTGATATCACGCTTCCCATCTTTCCGCTCTCTCTAATCTCACACTATCCTCATCCGTCTCTCCTACCCCAATCTCGCTCTCTCTCTCTCTCTCTCTCTCTCTCTCTCTCTCTCTCCTCTCTCTCTCTCTCTCTCTCTCTCTCTCTCTCTCTCTCTCTCTCTCTCTCTCTCTCTCTCTCTCTCTCTCTCTCTCTCTCTCTCTCTCTCTCTTTCTGTCTCTCTGTCTCTCTGTCTCTCTCTCTCTCCTCTCTCTCTCTCTCTCTCTCTCTCTCTCTCTCTACCTCTCTCTCTCTCTCTCTCTCTCTCTCTCTCTCTCTCTCTCTCTCTCTCCCTCTCTCGTCTCTCTCTCTCCTCCTCTCTCTCTCTCTCTCTCCTCTCTCTCTCTCTCTCCTCTCTCTCTCTCCCTCTCTCTCTCTCTCTCTCTCTCTCTCTCTCTCTTCTGCCTGTCTGTCTCTCTCTCTTTCTGTCTCGTCTGCCTGTCTCGTTCTGTCTCTCTCTCTCTCTCTCTCTCTCTCTCTCCCTCTCTCTCTCTCTGTCTGTCTCTCTTCTCTCTCTCTCTCCCCCTCTCTCTCTCTCTCTGTCTCTCTCTCCCTCTTTCTCTCTCTCTCCTGCTCTCCCCCCCCACCCCTCTCTCTGTCTCTTTGTTCCCCCCCCCGCCACATAAATCTATGTCACTTTCGCTGCGGTGCAAAGCACAGGGAACAGGATCGACAACTTCGACAATGAAGTCGTGACCTCGAATAAAGCCAGGCATCCAATATACCACTACCGCTGTGCGTTGTCAGTGTCAGTGTAAAAACAAAAAAGGCTGTCGAGCGGTCGTCTATCTGGGGTTCGCATTTTGCACTCGCCTCTTTGTTTAGCCGCAATTTCACCTCGTCCGCCACACACAGCTACCGTTGTAGTGGTGGTGACGTGGGTGGCCAGGGAGTTGGGCTACCGGCCTCAGGATCGGCAGGTTCCGGGTTCAAATCCGATCAAAGCTAGTTGGTCAGACGTTGCGTCCATTGGGAAAGACGCTTCCCCCTCTCAACCCAGGTGCACGTGTGTGCAAGCACTGGCCTGGGAGTATAAACCTGCGTCAGACTAGCGTCCTGATCAGGAGGTGATTGTTGTCACCGGTTACGTTTCACGCTATTAAAACCGGGGCCCTATGGGACCAGTGGCCTTCTAGAAACTTTCTTTACCACACACAGTGGAACCCAGGACGAAATTAAGAGGACATTTTTTATGATAAAAGATGAAATATAGGAAAGAAGGAGGACATACCAGTACCTAATTCGAAATCCATAATTATGTTTCGGTTCACTGAAATTTTAACCCATTCACCATGATACGCCATTCACCATATTGTGGTTTTTTTAAACTGACATTTTAACGCATTTACCATAATTGTGTTTTGTTTTCACTGTTTAACCCATTCACCATAATTTGTTTTGCTTCACTGAAATCTTAATCCATTCGCCATAATTGTGTTTTGTTCTGACATTTTAACCCAATCACCATAATTGTGTTTTGTTTTCACTGAAATTTTAACTTGTCCTTAATCACCATAATTGTGTTTGTTTTTCATATTTAACCCAATCACCATAAT
>JAXRKP010000563.1:0-7500 GCA_037039925.1 Doris montereyensis
TCTATCTATCTATCTATCTATCTATCTATCTATCTATCTATCTATCTATCTATCTATCTATATCTATCTATCTATCTACCTACCTATCTATCAATCTATCTGTCATGTATGTTATGTTACTCTCTCCTTTCATCTTCTCTCTCTCTCTATATATCTATTATATCTCTTATATATATATCTATCTCTCTATCTATCTATCTATCTATCTATCTACCTACCTATCTATCTATCTATCTATCTATATCTATCTATCTATCTATATCTACTATCTATATCTATATATATATATATATATATATATATATATATATATCTATATATATATATATATATATATATTTATCTATCTATCTATCTATCTATCTATCTATCTATCTATCTATCTATCTATCTATCTATCAGAGAGAGAGAGAGAGAGAGAGAGAGAGAGAGAGAGAGAGAGAGAGAGAGAAGACAGACAGAGACAGACAGACAGACAGACAGACGTTACACAAATCCTCATTGGCTTCTCAAGTTTCCAAGCTTTACAAAGAATGTCTAAAAAGCTATGCCAGAGCCAAAAGAGAACGAAAAAAACAAAGATGGGTGAGGTTGTTTATTGTTTTTCTGCTTCCGGATCTGTTTGTTTTGTTGGATTTCTTCGTCGTCTTTTTTTTGTTTTGTTTTTGTTGCTTGGAGGGGGGGTGGTTTGTTTTGTTGTTCTTGATGTTTTCTGTTTTATTCGCTACGGGGTTGTTTAGGTTCGGGGGGAGGGTGATTCTGTATTAAAATATATGTTTATTCAACCTAATCTTGTGATAGATCGTCCGTTACAGTAACTCCATCATACGGTCGATTTAGAGATAGAGAAAGAATTACAGCGTGAAGGCGACTTGTATTGAAATCAACATCTTCTTTGTTGTATGGCTTGGTGTGTGAGATTGTGTCTATGACAACATGTTGTGCATGTGGTTTGGTCGGTGTGACCGTCCGCTTAAATTCTGACATTTTACACTGACTTGTTTTGTTGTTGGTGTTGTTGTTGTTGTTGTTGTTGTTTCTCTCTTCTCTATTCGATTTGATTGACCCACATCCACAACTAAAGTGATCTCGCCGGTTTTGGTAGGATTTTTAATTTTGCCCAGACTGCCGTTAACAGCCAAGCGATCTCTAACGTGCACAGAGTTTTGTGATCTGCATACTGGCACCTCCTTTTTATCGTCCGTCCCCGATGTGACCTGGTGCCGATCCACCTAACTGGACCAGTGGGATGTGGAGGGGGGAGGGAGGTAGAGTTATATTTTTACTCGAAAAAAAATCGAGAAAATTGTTCAACTACCGTCTGGGTTTGGACCCACGATGTTTTGGTTGAGAGGCCGACACCTTGCCTCTGGATTACCGATTCTCCCACTGCCCTGGTTCGCATCAATGATTTCTGAGACTATTTTCGTGACATGAACGTGACACGTATTCAACGTGGCTCTCGTGATTAAACTTTCATTGCCACAAAGAGATCTTCCTAGATTCCAAATTAACACAATTGACAAAAGCTCGTTCATTTTTATTTTTTTTCTTTCACTGAAGTCACGGAACCTAACGAAGAGCAAACCTTATATGGCACTGCAATATGTATGTCGCTTAAATCTAACGGGCAACTTTTCAAATCCCGCTGTCTTAAATTAAAATTCTATTTCTTCTCCGTGCCCCAGTTCTGTTTTCTTTTTGTTTTGGTTTGGTTTTTTTTTTTGTATGTCTTGTTTGTTGTTGCATTCCCTCCTTTACTCTATCCTCAACGCCACCCCCATACACACAAACTCCTACACACACACACACACACACCTACACACACACACACAACTACACATCCTTTCTTTAAAAACGCCAGTGTGGAATTCCGTTAGTTACCCCTCTGCCCTCTATCCACCCGTTTACCCTCTCATCATTAGTTAGTTCCTTCAAGTTCCTTCAAGGCCCGTAAGGCCTATAAATCCCGATTTCGATAGTGTGAAGCGGAATAGGTGGCAATAATCACCTCCAGGCCAGAACGCTCGTCTGACGCAGGTTTCTACTCCCAAGCTAGTGCTTGTACCCTTGCACCTGGGTAGTGTGGGGGAAATGCGTGTTGAGTGTCTTTCCCAAGGAACGCAACGTCGGACCTGGATTTGCTAGGATTCGAACTCGAGACTTCATGATCTCCCAGCCCGGAAGCCTAACCTTTGGCCATTGACGCCACTCATCACCAGTGAGTATAAGATTCATAACTAAAGCGTCAACATGCATTATGATTATTATCCTTCACGTTTAAGAGAATCTACTTCAAAAAGTATCATTTTGTCATGAATTCTAACAAGATATTTAACATTTAAAGTGTGTAGGTAATGCCCAGTACATTCTCATTTCTAGTCGATACGGGACTCGGTAGTCAAGCGGCAAGGCATCGGCCTCTCAACCAAAAGGTAATTGGTTCAAACCCCACCAACGGTTGAAAAATTGTTTCCGATTTTTTTCGAGAAAAATCTACCCCCTTGGTCCAGGTAGGTGGATCGACACCAGTCCCATTGGAGACAGATGATAGAAAAGAGGTCCCGTGTGGGCAGATCACAATACTATGTGCACGTTAAAAACCCTTGGGTATTTGCAGGAGATCCGGTCAAAATTCAAAAAAATTCTTCCAGAAAACGCTGAGATCCCCTTAGTTGTGGATATGGGTAAAATCAAATAAATAGAGTCTATGTTTCAAACACCTAAGGTGGAAATATATACGTGGACTGACTGTCTATCTGTTTCATTATCTGTATTTTGTTTATTGCCAAGATGCAGAGTGTCTTAACCGCTATTCTTTTTTCTAAAATATATGTTGACATTACAATGGGTATCCTCCGTGTACCCATAACTTCTACAAGCACATTTACACAATTGCAGTGTGAGTGTTTTGGATAGCTGAAAGACACTAATAGATAGATCTTGAGATTGAAGGTCAAAAAGAGGAATCAAAATACGGCTAGACGAAGTACCAAAACTATCAAGAATCCGGAAAAAATTGAGGGGAATGTTCCACCGGTAGGCTTGAACCCACAACCTTTTGGTTGAGGGACCGACACCTGGTCTCTGAACTACGGAGTCACCTGAGAGAGAGAGAGAGAGAGAGAGAGAGAGAGAGAGAGAGAGAGAGAGAGAGAGAGAGAGAGAGAGAGAGAGAGAGAGAGAGAGAGAGAGAGGCAGACAGAGACAGAGATAGAGATAGAGAGAGAGAGAGAGAGGCAGACAGAGACAGAGATAGAGAGAAGGGGGCAGAGGAAGAAGGGAGGGGTTGTCACTTGGTTTAATCCTTAAACCAATAATATTATGGTCCCTGTTGTATGAGTAAGGAATAGGTCAAACTATTTACATAAAACCTAGTGATGTATTATGGTATTGTCAATCATTTTTAGGACTGCGAGTGGCAGATAATAATGACTAAAATATACCGAAGTAAATACCTCGATACAATTATTTTGATCCCTTATTCCACAAAGATCTATAAACCAGGCAATACGCCTATTGAATTGCGTCTCTGACATGGTTTTAGAAAGTCTGCAGGGAGACAAGAGGGTCTGTTTTCAATGCAACCAGTTAACATGAACCCACCTAGTGAAATTGGAGTAAGAAGATTCTAAACTACGTTTTTTTGTGTGACTGTTGTATCAAATACGTGGAGGGTTCATAGTAAAGCAATGCCTCCTATGTCATTACATTAAATGTAGACTACATGAGGCACTGGTCTGCAGGAAGGTTAAATGTCTGAACTGCGATGATTTGATTGCTCTTCCACACGCTTCCAATGACTCTCGATAAGTGGTATCACCCACTTCACAAAGAAGTCAGGCTATTTTTCACATACCCACGTCATATTCAAGACCCTTTAAGGTCTCCTTTCAGCTTGAATAAAAGACGAAAGTCTCTGATTTGAAACATCAAGTTTTTTCTGTCGTGGTAAATGTGATAGAATGCCATTAAACATGGTCTTGTCTTTTCTTTTTTTGTTGTTGTCTTTTTTTAATTAATTTATTTTTTGGGAGTTTTTTGTTGTTGCTGTTTACTCATATTTAGGGACTTGCGTTGTTTTGGTCAAAATTTGCAATCTTTTTCTAGTACTGGTACTCGGGGTGTCTTCAAAGTTTTCAGTTTGCACTCAAAGTTGACGGTTTGTATCTGATCTATCTTTAACATTCAGCGTATGTTACACTCTAGGTCCACTTTTCCGAGCATGGTGGCAAATTCAAATTTCTTATGGAAGAGAAAATCGCCATGACGGTAGGCCATTGATAAGTCCTTAGTTCCAATCTTGTAGTGGTGAGCCAAAGATGTATCACTGGCAACGCTGACATAAAGAGAAGCGCCCCCTCCCCCTTCTTATTTATATTGAGTCAATACATGCGGACAAACCACCTGCTTCCGATTGAAACGGCGACAAAGTCGCTTACGGCCTCAGCTTCTTCGAGGTCAGTCTGAGGGTCAGCTGACTTAATTCTTCAGTGATTGGGTGAATCCCTTTAATTACATTGAATAAAAAGCAGTGAGTCAATCGAGAGAATATATCACTTCAATGGCGATATCAAACATGTCACCATTTAATTTGTTCGCAAATGCTCAAACATGCCAATTGTTTATTCGCATCCTTAACTAGTAATAATGTTATAATCCAGTCGTAAATATCTTATAATCAAAGAATACGATTATAGTCAAAACACTCACGTTGATAGCTGGAATGGTTATGAAGTACTTGCTCACTAGGCATTACGTTCGGAAGGGGCCTGTGTGTTATACCAGCTCAAATACCAAATGAAGGTATAGCTACACAGACAGACAGATATACAGACAGACAAGCAGGTACACAGACAGACAGATAAACTATATAATCAAATAATATCACATTACAAACGCAAGCATAGACATCGGTACAATTTGTGCCAAAGAAACACAATAATACAAATTACATTGACTATGATCTGGAATATAACATAATCTACTACATTGGAAAAGAAGAAAATTTGTTTTGGTTTTAATACATTAATAATATTGTATAAGCAACATTTTCATTTCGTAGAAGAATTTCTATCATTAATTATCTAGCATCTTCATAAGTTAAATAAATTAAAGGGAAATTTGACGTTTCCTGATGTCCGAAGGGTATTGGATGAGTTGGAAGGTTGAGGAATCTATCCCCCGGGTCAGTAGGTCAGCATGGGCCAGTTGAGTGGATTAGAAATAGTCTTGAAATAGCCATTGGTGCAATGAATCGAATCGGCTTAGGTACAAGAAGAAGAAGAAGAAGAAGAAGAAGAAGAAGAAGAAGAAGAAGAAGAAGAAGAAGAAGAAGAAGAAGAAGAAGAAGAAGAAGAAGAAGAAGAAGAAGAAGAAGAAGAAGAAGAAGAAGAAGAAGAAGAAGAAGAAGAAGAAGAAGAAGAACAAGAAGAAGAAGACGAAGAAGAAGAATATACACACATACATGGTGTCAGTGGTCGTGAAGGCTTGGAGGAATATAATACACACACATACATACCTATATATATACATACATACATACATACATACATACATACATACATACATACATACATACATACATACATACATGCATATATACATACATACATACATGCATGCATACATATGCATACATACATACATACATGCATACTTACATACATACATACATACATACATATATATACATACATACATACATACATACATACATACATACATACATACGTACCATACAATACTATACCATACCATACATACCATACTATAGCTTACATACTATACCATACATACTGTACTGTACCATACATACCATACCATACATACTGTACTGTACCATACATACCATACCATACAATAACATATATACCATACTATACCTTACATACTATACCATACATACTATACTGTACCATACATACCATACCATACAATAACATATATACCATACTATACTTACATACTATACCATACATACTGTACTGTACCATGCATACCATACTATACCTTACATAGTATACCATACCATACATACGATACCATACATACCATACTATACCATACATACTGTACTGTGCCATGCATATCATACCATAACATACCATACATACGATACATACCATACTATACCATACCATACCATACATGCCATACATACCATACATACCATACTATACCATAATATACATACTGTACTGTACCATACCATACCATACTATACCATACTATACCATACCATACATACCATACTATACCATAATATACATACTCTACTGTACCATACCATACCATACCATACTATACCATACCATACATACTATACCATACCATACATACTATACCATACATACATACTATACATACCATAATACTATACAATACCATACATACTATACAATACCATACATACTATACCATACCATACATACTATACCATACCATACATACTATACCATACCATACATACATACCATACCATACATACTATATACATACCATACATACTATACCATACCATAGATACTATACCATACATAGATACTATACCATACCATAGATACTATACCATACCATACATACTATACCATACCATACATACTATACCATACCATACATACTATACCATACCATACATACTATACAATACCATACATACTATACAATACCATACATACTATACCATACCATACATACTATACAATACCATACATACTATACAATACCATACATACTATACCATACCATACATACTATACCATACCATACATACCATACATACATATACCATACCATACATACTATACCATACCATAGATACTATACAATACCATACATACTATACCATACCATACATACTATACCATACCATACATACTATACCATACCATAGATACTATACCATACCATACATACTATACCATACCATACATACTATACCATACCATAGATACTATACCATACCATACATACTATACTATACATACTGTACTGTACCATACATACCATACATATCATACCACACCATATCATACCACACCATATCATACCACACCATATCATACTATACCATATCATACCATACCATATCATACCACACCATATCATACCACACCATATCATACCATACCATATCATACTATACCATATCATACCATACCATATCATACCACACCATATCATACTATACCATATCATACCATACCATACCACACCATACATATCACACCATATCATACCATACCATATCATACCACACCATATCATACTATACCATATCATACCATACCATATCATACCCACCATATCATACCATACCATACCGTACCATACCATATCATACCACACCATACCATACCATACGATATCATACCATACCATACCGTATCATACCATATCATACCATGCCATATCATACCATACCCATACCATACCACATCATACCATACCATACTATACCATATTATCACAAAACGTTTTCCTTTCCAATCGAAACAA
>JAXRKP010000563.1:22500-42500 GCA_037039925.1 Doris montereyensis
AATTCTTCGAGGCGAGTCAGTCAGAGTTCAGACGGAAGTGACGACAGGAACGGGAGCCAATCTGTCAGGAGGTCGTCAACCTCAACAGTGCCGCCTGATGGTATGACGCACGACGATAACAGAAAAGGAAGTACCTCTGCGGCCAAAGTCATGTCTACGCAGGCGCAGCCAATCCGAAGAAATAGCAAAAGTGGAATCGAGGCCCAACCAAAAACCAACGGAAGTAAGTCCCCGTCAAGAAATAACGGAGAAAGACGCAGCAGTTGTGACAATGGCTCCAAAGCCCCATCTGCCAATGGAAAAATAACCAGACGGGGATCCAAGTCATCGGAAGCGGATGTCAGTCACAATCAAACCAAAATGTACGTCCACCGAGATGGTCAGGAGCCAATTCTTGTCTCAGATAAAGAACCTGTTCCTGCTATCAATTCTGAGAACGACGCAGACAGTGAGGGTTCTATATTTGATAATAGGAAAGGACGTCGGTCTTCAGAACCAGCACTCGGTGGCCATTTTCTCCGTGTCATCCAAGCAAAAGTAAGCGTTGACGAAAGTTCAGAGGTTAAGGGGTTAAGAAAATCTATTGTTAAGGATCTCCCATCTACAATCGTAGCGGAAGAAGACGAAGACAGGTATAACGAAGAGAATGAGGAAGCAAAACTCACAGCAAACTCAGCCAGCAAAACAAAAGACTCTGAAACCAGCACGAAGGAGGAGGAGATCAAAGCGGACGCAGACGTCAAGCCCAAAAACCCGATCCAATAGCACGACAAAATTCCAATGTAAAATCTGAGAAGGAAAGGGAGAAATGCAAGTCTGCCAAGCAAAACGGACGTGTCTCCATCCAAGAAGATTCCATTACGGAGAAGAAACAGTCATCGAAACCCGAGAGAACATCAACTGGAAAAACTGGGAAACAGAGGCGGAAATCTGAAGGCGATGTTCTGAGGTTTGCACGGATTTGGAAAATGCAAGCAGATGGCGGCAAATTGAGTCACAAAGATGGACGTTATGAGACGTCGAAGGAAAACCAAGAAGATTTGGAGAAATTGGGTATTTGGGACGCGGTACGGAAGTGTCGCTACATCCGTGGCTACAACCCCTGACATGTCTGAGCCTGAAGATTTGAGCGAATACGTCTTTGGCCATCCAAATCAAGACTCCGTTATCACCACAAAATGAGAAGAAACTATTACCGAAAGTCACGGACTCAGAACGTTACTAATATTCGTTATACTCATCAAAACGAGGCCCAGCACATTAAGTAAGACAAGAGTTGATGATAGAGGGAGCGATATAATTATTCGCAATTATCAAAGTAGTGTCGACCTCATTATTGTATGCACCTCCATATCGATACAGATGTTTTCACCAATAACGGCAATTCGTTGTCAAACGCATTACTGATTAGGATCAAGCACCATCCTAAATCGTCTGTGACTGGTACCTTGTGTTTTGTTTAACAATTGAAACATAGGAAAAGTACAGTAATTTGATTTATCTTTGCATTGAACCTTCTATAGCTTTATGTACACATTACAGTATAGTGCATTTCTTTTCTTTCTTTTTTTGACAAAGAAAATGATAACGGTAAAGAATATTTTGTCATATCATTGAAATCTCTTTTTAATGTTATGTCTATAATACTCTTTCTTAGTTATAGTATTTCTATCATTAGTTATGTGAATTGTTCTATGCATCTTTTTATCGTGATACTTGTAATTTACATCGTTGCAATGCAACGCTATACATATTGTGTATTCAAGATGTGTATCGGCATTTTTTCTTATTTTTAATATTGTTAATAGTAGCAGCATCTCAGTAAGATGTACATGTATTCACATGTCTTACTACAATGTAAAACATACAAATACAAATCATTCATCTTTTTGGTCAAGGCATACACAACGAGAAAAAAACAACACACACACACACACGCACAAAAATACCAAATGCAAAACAAAACAAAATAAAACTACATCAAACACACATGTGTGAATCACATTGAGTCACATTGAGTCTTACTGAGTCACATTGAGTCACATTGAGTCAAACTGAGTCACAATCATTTGCACTGAGTCACACTGAGTCACATTCATTTGCACTGAGTCACATTGAGTCACACTGAGTCCCTGAATATGTCAGCGTGTCGTTTTGCCCAAGCCGACCAATTTCTTATTATTTTTTACGATGTATTATAGGACACGCGTACGGTGCTACAAAATAATGTGTACAATGTATATAGTATAATAACATTCCAATGTCTATAGTATAATAACATTCCAATGTCATGTTGAGTTGTCACAATCTAACTTTTTGTGCAAATTGTTATTTGAGTTTTGATATCTTGACCTGCTGACAGAATGATATATTACCAGATCTGGATTTTTTTTAGACATTGCTTCTATACCATCTCACTCATATTGCTTGCTGTTGGTGCGTAGAGAATACCAACTTTTCTCGTTACAAATCCATTCAATAAGCCTCCATTTCTCCCCATTAAAAAAAAAACCCCAGCATGTTTTAAAAAAATCATGCATCAGGTAACTGTAGGAACAGCCTATGATTTAAAAAAAAGTATTAATCAAATCGATACATATCAACTTATCATGACATAATATGCAAGTCTGTGATGTGAGTCCGTCCACTTTTAAATGCATACAAACATGAGATTATAGGGTGTTTAATGAACTTGTTATTCGTTTACTCTTGGCCTCTCTTATTTCTAAGGCTGTTATGGCAATAAGCCAATAGGATTAGGAAGCCTATAAAGCACAAAGATCATTCACTCCTTCCTGTTCCGGCTTGTCCAATGAACGGACTCCAGTCTAAAGCTCGGTAGCGTTACGAAAGTTGGCGGACGCCCTGCAATTTCTGGTTGGTTGACAATTTTTACCTCCAATAGGTCCACCGATCAGATCTTAAATGAATAGACAATGTAAGTCAGTCTTGCATGACGCCTGCTGATATCTAAACAATCAAATGCCCCCCCCCCATGAGCATTCAGTTTCCTTCCCTGGCCATCAGCTCTCTTTAATATACAAGCAATATAATATGCCCGGGTGGTTTCAAAGGCAAGCGCTGTTATAGGTGAATTTAGTGTTACATTTTTTGAAAATCCCGTTTCATTTCTTATACATTTAATGTAGTAGGTAATTTTGATTTTAGAAACATGAATATTATTTCTAAATAATGCACTAGGTGATTTTTGATTTTAGAAAAATCAACACGATTTCTCATACTCATACGAGTACATGCACCAGTGGATTTTTATTTCACAAAAACTATTTTAAAAGTAGTGCCATTTCTCAGAAATGAGTAGAATCCTCGCATTAAATACTTTATTGTAAATAATATTTCACCCATCTACATTCCTCTTTTTTCGTATTTCACTTTTATTTTTATATATTGTTCACTATTTCGTCCATTTTATACTTAAAGGTACATAAAAATTTGCATAAAATTTTCAAACTGTGATAATCCTTTGCAGTCATCTTTTGGTCACTTAGCAAATTCCATATATTATGTAAAATGATATTATGAAATAAAATATTGCAAGATATTAAAACGTGAAAAAAAATTATGGGTTTTTTTTCGGGAGAGGGGTGAGGTGGTATTTTGTTTTAAAATTGTTGTGTCCGTGCGTGTATGTCTGTGTCTCCTTTCTTTCGCTCTGTTTTTTGTTGTTTTTTTTTGCTTCATCGCTTCGTCAACTTCGTGTGTTTTTGATGTTGTCAGGTGTAAGTGTAAATTTTAACAGTTCATGTCTTCCTCAACGTCATTCATGTCATAATCTGTTTCATGTCAAAGAAAACTTAAAGTCCACCATACACTAGTCAGTTTAACGGACTGATCTGAAAGGACAAGAAATTAAGCCAGTGTTTGATATTAATTTTGTTCTCTTCAGTTGGCAGATCAGTTCAGCAGGGGCTCAAAATCTTGGGGTGTCAAATTCAAAATACGCATGAACTAGAATTCTGACCGCTAAATCGGATTTGGTGTCGAATTTGAATGCTTCTTGATACCGAATACAGTCGAGCGTTCATCGGCAGTCTCTCTCTCCCCTCCCTCCCCCCTCTCTCTTTCTCTTTCTCTCTCTCTCCCCTCCCTCCCTCTCTCTCTCTCTCTCTCTCTCTCTCTCTCTCTCTCTCTCTCTCTCTCTCTCTCTCTCTCTCTCTCTCTCTCTCTCTCTCTCTCTCTCTCTCTCTCTCTCTCTATCTATCTCTCTCTCTCTCTCTCTCTCTCTCTCTCTATATATATATATATATATATATATATATATATATATATATATATATATATATATATATATATATATATATATATATATATATATATATATATATATATATATCACATACACTCACACGCACACAACATTCAATGCAATGTTTTGGACCCAAGTGTGGTTTATTCAGTCATTGTGTTCCATACCATTGTACAACTTTCCTCGGAAGCACAATAAATAAATATGATATAAGGATATTGATATGATAAGATGTGCTCGTACACCATCCTTTGCTGTGACCTCACATGCCATCGCATCAGACGTACTCAGAAAGCGTGCTTGGCTGTAACTTCACAAGGCCACTACCATGTCAGCTCTGTGGTATTACTAAAAACAGGTCAGTTTGATCATAAACTGAGTTGTGTATGACGAAATTCAGTGAGATCGATCTCCTCCAGATGGAGTGATCTCGATTGGAGCAATACTTGATATTTTTCTTTTCAGTGCGCAGGTCTAACTCGGGCTCAATTTCATGTGGCGTAAGATTCAACATAATAATAATAATAATAATAATAATAATAATAATAATAATAATAATAATAATAATAATAATAGTAATAATAATAATAGTAATGATGATAATAATAATAATAATAATAATAACAATAATAATAATAATAATAATAATAGTAATAATAATAGTAATAATAATAATAATATTAATAATAATAATAATAATAATAATAATAATAATAATAATAATAATAATAATAACAATAATAATATAATTCATTTCTATAGCGCCCACTCCCATGCTGCGACAGCTCTAGGCGCATTACATACATATTTATAAAAACATGAGCATTATACATAGAAAAAGAAAAAAGAAAAAGAAAATTAAAAAATATATATTTTTAAAAAATAATTAAACAATTAAAAAAAATTACTAAAGAAATATATATTTTTAAAAATTATATATATATATATATATATATATATATATATATATATATATATATATATATATATATATATATATATATATATATATATATATATATAAATACATCAAAGCATAATACCACTTATAAACGTGTATGGTACATGAATTAAAATTGCATAATTAAAAGAATTACTTTTCTAAGAAGCATCGCATGAGGTATGTTTTCCTGCGTTTTTTTAAAGGTGTCTTCTGACGTGTCAAACAGATCGTATTGACAGCGGAAGAGAATTCCAGACGTGAGGACCTGCGTATTTAAAAGAGCGTAGTGATAGTTTTGTCAGGCCTTTCTTTGGGAGAACGCTAAAAAGACATTGATTTGTAGATTTCAGTTAGCAAGACGAAACATAACCAGAGATCAGGTCTTTTAAGTAATTTGGAGCTCTATCAGTTTTACATTTATGACACAATGTCGCAATTTTGTATACTATTCGTTTATCGATCGGGAGCCAATGCAGAGACATGACCATAGAGGTAATATGTTCGTATTTCTTTTCTTCAAAACCACTCTGGTCGTATGATTTTAGATACATTGGAGTTTACGAATCAAGACATCAGGTAAATTAAAAAACGGGGAGTTGCAATAATCAATTTTTGGGGAAAATGTGTGCTAAAGTCAATGTTTTAAAAGAACTTAGGTTAAGGAAGTTCTATAGGTGGCCTATGTGTCTGATTTCGAGGTAAAGAGTTTTACACAGATGGTTTAAGTGATATTCCATAGATGAATTATCATCGAAATATACCCCAAGATTTTTAGCGTTCTGTGTGAATTTTATTTCTTCGTTTTCGACCCTCATAGAGTTAGCTTTTCAGGCCAACTGAGATTTTTTGAATTACATAGTAATATTTCTGTTTTTTCTTCATTCAGTTTAAGCTTGTTAGTAGTCATCCATGCTTTTACATGAGATATACATAATTCCATGGGTTTCAAAAGATAATTTGTGTTTATAGGCATGGCAGATTTGTAAAGCTGCGTATCGTCAGCATACATGTGATGGTTGACCCCATGCATTTGACAATATCACCAAGCGGCTGTGTATACAATGTATATAGTAGGGGACCAAGCACTGACCCTTGTGGAACCCCGTACCTGACTGGAAAAGGAGAAGATTGCATTTTATCGAGAGAGGATAGATTGGGTACGATTATGAGGATAGGATATAAACCAGTCAAGCACAGTGCCATCTAGACCAAAAGTCTTGGAAAGTTGCTCAATAAAAATAGAATGATCAAATGTATCAAACGCCAAATTTAAATCAAATGGGGTTAAGACTGACACTTTGCGTTCATCGACAGCGGACAACAAATTAATTTGTATCTTAAGCAAGGCTGTTTCTGTGTTGTGATATTGCCTGTAAGCTGACTGATTAGGTTCGAATAATTTATATTTCAGAAAATGAATCTTTAATTGCATTGCAACGATTTTTTCCAAAAATTTTCGATAAAAATGGGAGCTTCGAAACAGGCCTATAGTTTGTTTTAATTCTTCAGGAGATAGGTTGGGTTTCTTAAGTAGAGGGGTTACAATTCCGTATTTAAAGGCCTTAGGTAAAATTCTAGTTTTTAGAGATTCATTAACAATGGTTGTTCGGAGAGGAGTTAGGTGATCTAAATATTTAACTAATAAGGATGTGTCAATTGAATCAAGGTAACATGATTTCGATGGTGAAGATCTTATAAGGGTCTTGAGATCCTCCTCGATGACCAGTTGGAATTCACAGAAGACCGTATCACCCTCATATTGTTTGAAAGTCGGTGGTGAATGATGATGCTGGTCAAGATTGTCTCTGATGAGATGCACTTTATCCTTGAAATAATGTCCAAATACGTCAGGTAGGTCATTCCTTGAGTAACCGGTTGGAACATTTTCTTTGTCAGATTAGCCCGTCCTTTTGCTGGTTATGTTAAATAGGGTGCATGCAGTTGTGCACTCGTTGATTTTGTTTGATATTCAACCTTCGCAGCTTTAATAAATAGCTTCATTTTGTTGTTATATTGTTTGTAAATTTGTTTGTGTATCTCCATGCTTGTAGTGAGCGCCATTTTCTCTCTATTCGTCGTTGTTTCAGTAGCTTAATTTCCTCTGTCAGCCATGGCGCTGACGGGCAATCGGTGACTGCGTTGTTCGATAGGTGCATAGTGGTCGAGCTGCTGCCTTAGTGTGTTGTTATAGGTTTCGATGACATTGGTAATTGCCAGAAGGCTTGGGACAACTCGTTCGATGTCAGCCTCTAGTGTCGTGCGATTAAAAGCTTTTCTTCTTGGTGTAATTTTTCGTCTGGCAGTTGGGTTTTTTACGTTGATTTTGAAAGAAATGACGAAGTGATCAGAGACGCCTTTATCCGCTACGTTAAGGTTGTAAATTTCCTCGTTGTCATCGGTTACAACCCAGTCTAATGTATGTTGTTTTACATGTGTTGCCGTGTTTACTTGCTGCTTGAAGCTATTTGGTGTTAGAATTGGTTTTACGGTATTGGCATTTCGATTATGCAGATTATCATAGTGTAGATTGAAGTCACTACAAATATGACACAAGGATATTTATATGATAAGATGTACTCATACATCATCCTTTGCTGTGACTTCACAGGCCATTGCATCGGACTCACTCGGAAATCGTGCTAGGCTGTAACTTCGCAAGGCCACGCACTGGAATTCTAACTGCAGAATCGAGTTCTGGCGTCGAATTTGATTACGAATTGATGCCAAACATATTTATGTGAAAACAAAATGTTACCTTTAATTATGAAGTTTCAAGGGCTGCGATGCCAAAAAATGTACCAAAAGCATTAGCGTTGCCAAACAGCTCGACCAAAGTTTGCTCCGATGTGCCATATAAATTGAAGTTCCCAACTGTCGGCTTTCGGTCTGAAGAGTCTATAACTTATACGAATAAAGAGCTGATATTTCAGCGGCTCGGCGACAGCGCAGCTTAAGGCTTTTGGTGCTAACATACCGCGGAGCTAGTTATGAGCTCTGTTGAGCAAAAGAGCTCTTGCGTTCACACCAAAAGCAACTGCCGCTAACCGCCAAGTTAACAACTTTGGTCATCATAAAATGTCAGTTCGACTGCCAGCTTTGAGCTGCAAAAAAATAATAATATATTAATATGTATCGCTGTTCGAAGCAAACTGTCGGCGAGTTGTGTCGCGAGGCGACAGCTTTTGGTTGATCACTCGATGGCTATGAGATTAGAGAGCCAATATTTCAGCGGCTCGGCAACAGCGCAGCTTGCTCTGCCCGCGGCTGCCTATCTTCTTGCAAACCTTGGCTAGGTCTGAGCTAGCTTGTTTTGCTACACTGAAAATGTTCTATAAAAATATCAAGAACGTAAACAACATGACTACTCGATCAAAAGAAAATTTAATGGATTTTATTGAACTATAAATATCTGGTAAGAAAGACAATCACGTTTTACAAGAATGTATTTTGTATCAATTCGTATTCAAATTGGACGCTGATTGCGATTCGGCAATCAGAATTCAAGCATTCTTAATTTGACGCCCCACGATTTTTAGTCCTCGATGGATTGATCTGCTAGCTAAACAGAAAATATCAGGACTGTTTGGTTTTGTTTACGTCCAGCCCATGTCTTTGAGATCGATCTCACTGGGATTTGACCATATACATGTACTAGTCAGTTTAAGCTAAGATCCAGATCTGACAGTAAAATAATGTTGTATCACTGGAAGAAGAAGAAGAAGAAGAAGAAGAAGAAGAAGAAGTAGAAGTAGAAAGGACCTCCAGTCAAATTTCAACATAATGAATAATGAATTAAATAAAAGAGGAATGAGAGAAAATGCAAAGAAAACAAAAACAATGCTAGTCACTAGCGAACCTTAAACACAAAATCTTAATTTAGGCGGCATCTGAAGTGATTTTCTTTGCTTTTGAGTTTAGGTTTTTTCTTTTAGTATGTACATGAGTAACTGTCAAAATACAGTCATCGTATATCATTGAAAAGTTTGTAGCGTCCTTGGTTGCCATAGAAATGGCCGCCATCTTGGATTTCGACTCAATTTTCAAAATCTATCTCCTCCCTTAGTAATGAATAAAATCACTCAAAACCTGTGCATATCGTCCTTTCCATTCAATATCTAAATAATGGCGTCGGATTTTTCGATATTTTGGATAAAAAATTTTTAATGAATTTTTGAAAATACTATATATCGTGAATGTACAAAAACGGCGTTTTTTTTATTATTACCAAAAAACTACATTTCGAGAAAAATTCAAGTAAAGAAATCAACAGAAAATAACAAAACGAACGCTTCAGACAGGTTTCCCTTGTTGTAGCAGCCCCTTACTCTTTCTAGTCTCTGGCATTGTTACTTATGTAAATAGGATTTTAACTCTAGGTTTAGATGTGCACTGTTGTGAAAATAGACGTCAAAATAACCATTTTTTGTTTTTTTCCCTCTATATCCTATGCTTGTGCACGTGTTTACATACACACTGACGCGCAACGCCTCTTATATCACACAACGACGGAAAGACGCGCAGATCGTTGTCGGCAAACGCGGTCAAATATCGTGTGCTACCACATTTGGCGATTAACCGCCAATATACGGATTTTTACTGCCATTTTGTCAGTCAGTGTTAGGGTAATTTACGTCAAAATTTTGACTGTTTTTACCTACCCTTGTCTACAAAATATTTTGTAAAAAAAAATTAGACGTCATATGGACATTTTTCTGCCATGAACTTGTAGATAAATGATCGTTCTACCCAATATGCAAAGAACAGAAAATCAACCTTTTGGTCCAAAACTCTCCAGTCCAGGAAGATAGAATGGGAGCTGATAAAGAAAGAAAGATAATGTAACAAAAGTACACTCAGAAACATTATTAGAATCAAATCCAAAGCCTTTTTTTTATATATATAAAAGAAGTAATTTATTATCGGTAAGATCTAAATAATAATTATTATTATGTCACATAAAATCAATCCTCAAAAACAAGCCAATGATTTATCCTTAAACCAATACAGAAAACCTAATTTAAAAAGACAGAAGTAGCTCAGAAGAGAATAACCTAAACGCAGGCACGCAGACACAAAGAAGTATCACTGTGTTAACTATATTATACACACACACTCACATATACGTGCGACCTATCATCACATATTCTCTTGGCAACCATATGTCTTAAATCTATATAATAATTTTATACTGTCCATATTGTACACGTTATGATGTGTTATCACACTTGATGTAAAAACAAAAAGCATGCATTTTTATTTCTACACAGACGAATCATTTCATCAACAGCTAGGTAATTCAAGATTGTCAAACCATGAATGTCACATGACGAGTACAGTTTACTCTATTACTTTCCACAATAGGGCAAGTCTCAGGCTAATTTATCTTCAATGTAAAAATCGAGTGTTAAAGTTGGAAAGTTATGGATTAGGTAGAAGTTAGGAAGGTATGGGAGAGGGTTCTCAATTTTCATAAGTTATTATTTTTTACATATTAGGAAAACACAAACCTGCAGTAAGTACATCACTTCTAAAAATATCAAAAGCAGAATGCAATCGGTAAAAACATTCAGTTCTATTGGAGTCGTGATTGTCTCTTCTGTGCTAATCGGTAAAAATACAAATGAAAACTCAGTCCACTAACTGTAAGGTCCTCTCTCAATAACACAGTAAAAAATGTCACATATACTATAATTTGACTAAGCTCTGAGCGATTCATCTGAAAATTCCCAGTTGTTTGTGTGTACGGCAAGCAGAAATACATTCAAGACATGCCACCAAAAACATCGCAGAGACTCCACTCGTCTTCAGACAGTCTGAGAAAGATGCTGCTAGTACGTGACAGCTACAGAAAGCATTTGTTGTTTCACTCTTTGTAAATTAAACAAATTTTCAATGGCTTTTCTCCACATACATGGGAATTTATTTTACTTGGTCCAAATCTGGCATATTCGTTGACTGTCTAACTCAGCTTATGACAATAGGATGATTGTAAAGTAAACTCAAAATAATCTTGTCTTAACAGTTTAGGTACAGTTTATTTTTCCAATTAAATATCAATTTGGTCTAATAAGCTATGATGATGAACAAAATGCTTCATACTTGTAAATTATACATTAAGTGTTATTTAACCAACAACATCAAACAAGTCAGTTTATACCATCACACTTATTATTCATATATACATGCACTTTACACTTGGTTGTATCAAAAAGACATGTGATGAAATAATCATATTTCGATAGATCCCAGTACAAACATATGCCTACTTAATGTAATTTCCATTCTCACTGCATAAAAATATCATATTAAGCCATTCACAACAGTTGTGGAGATGTGTACACCCAAAACAAGAACAACAAGAAGTAAGATTTCAGAGATTCTGTTTAAGTAGAGAAAGAACTAAAAATAAAGTATTAAAATAATAGCCTGATGGTGGGGGGGGGGAATGACGAAGGAAGGTATGAAAGACAAGCGAGTAATATTATATATATTGAGAGAGAGAGAGAGAGAGAGAGAGAGAGAGAGAGAGAGAGAGAGAGAGAGAGAGAGAGAGAGAGAGAGAGAGAGAGAGAGAGAGAGAGAGAGAGAGAGAGAGAGAGAGAGAGAGAGAGAGAGAGAGAGAGAGAGAGAGAGAGAGAGAGAGAGAGAGAGAGAGAGAGAGAGAGAGACGAGAGAGAGAGAGGAAGGGAGCGAGGGAGAGAGGGAAGGAAGGAGAGCAGGAAGAATAGTTACACCCTGATTAACAGTTAGACAGACAAAATTAAATGTACAGGCGGAAAGACGAAAGAAGCAATGATTTCTTGTATCGATAGTGTTAAACTTATACATGCTTTAAAATATTGAATACAAAAACTAACAACAAAAACTATTACATAAAACCTGAACCTCCTCCCTCATCTTCCTCTTCCTCTATCCCCAAATAACTGGTAATATCGGTCTTTCAACATGAGCAAACACTTGGATTTTCAAAATAACAGGTTGACCCCATCCATGATTTGAGATGATCTCATGGTGAATTACGAGGAAACAGCAAGATGAAGATGAAAGACATATAGACATATGAATGAGTAAAAGGAAAGAAGTAGGACCTACCAATAGCGCCCGTCAACCGCCCATTATCACATTATTGTACAGGAGAAGAAAAACGGTGAGGACTTTCTCAAAGGCACAATCAGCAGCAGCATTGTAGCATGTGCATCAATCATAGGATGAAGTTAAATCACAAAGGAGTGTGGCAGACCATCTGCTAGCCATGTTGACGTTGAAGCAGAGCGTTTTTGTACAACCTGGCAACTGTATGATCAGGAAATCGATATAGCTTCTGGAGTGGATTGTTTTTTGTTGTTTTGTTGGATTTTTTCTTCTCGTCTCTTCCCTGCCTCTTATCATAACAATAGTAATAATAATAATAATAATACTATTAATAATAATAATAATAACAATAATATTAATAATCGTGTTCAGTGTGTTATATAAACAACAAGTATGGCAATAAAAATAAAAACAGTATCAAACAACTTCCTTTTCAAGAAATCTTTCAAAATAAAAATGTAATTAAGCACACTGTAACTTGCTTCCAATCTTGTAATAAAACCACAAAGTAAACACACGGTAAATGTATAATTTTATTCATCTAAGTTACATGCAATAAACGTTCCATCAAAAGCCTACCAGCTAATGTAAGGATAAAGCTTCTACCTCTATCAAAATAAAAAATTGTTTATCTGTATACACAAAGTAAAACTTCCATCCATGACAAAGTTTCTATGACCCCCCCCCCCCCACCACCACACGTTGTGCGATCTCTATTCTTATCTTTTTTTGTTATTGTCGGGTTGTTTGTTTCTATTCATTTAGCAGGTAAATTCTGCTACAAATTGAGAAACAATCACAGCCGCAGATAAAAAAACCCAACAAACCCCTCCAAAAAAGTCAACAAAAAAACCCAATCCTACCAAAGCAAGCGAAAGCAAGAACTAAAATTGTTCACATATTATCGGCTGTTACAAAACAAACAATAATAATGTGTGTCGCATCTTAACTTGACACCAAAAGCTGCAAGACACCATCTACTAAGAACACAGATCTGTGTCGTAAATCACTGGTCAATTGCACCAGACCTAAATCTAAACTAGTACATAACGTTGAAATGGTGTCCTAGGTACTGTTTCAACGTATTTAAAATAATACTCAGATTAATACTAAGTCAGATCTAAAAATGAGAAAATCTCTGTACTATTTCACTGCACCATTGATTGTAACATAAAATGTTGGATAAATAAAGTAGAACTTCATCATGCCTTGTTACCCCTCATGGTGCATAGGCCATCAACTACACCTCTCCAGCTATCCCTGCCCTGAGCCATTCGTGTCTTTCTGTTCTATCTCCAAGCTGAATTTACAAACTAAAGAACTTTTAAAAGACTTAAGCATTTTTCTCCGTAAGTACATTGATGATACATCGTTACACCATAAAATGAAAATCAAAAGGATTATTCGACTTAACAGCCACAAGGAAAACGGCAAAGGCAAAACAAATGCCTTCTTCTTGAGAGAAAGCAAAGTCTTCACAAGGGCCTTCTTTGAGTATCTGCATGGTCAACACACTGATGTAAGTAGAAAACAATCACACTATGTAAGCAAGCCTGATAACAAAAAGATCCTTGGTTAAAAATAATACGCCAAATTTAAACATTTGTGACTTTTCAAATAATTTCATGACCAAAAAACAACGTATGACCTGAAACTTCATGTAAATTTATATAATATAAATTGTTTATATCATCTTACACAGGGGACAAAAAAGTATTTCTCACAACTATAAAATCACATGTCAATCAATTCATCTCTTATTCACTTGGAATAAAAAAAGAAAAGCTTTCATGACTTAGAGAAGATAATCAAAATTTCTAAGCTAGTGATTTCACTACAAGACCAAATGCATGGGACATCTTAAACGTGATTGCATAATAAAATATGTGCTTAACCATAATATATTTGATCAAGAGAAAAATGAGTGTCAACTTTAATAAGACAACTGTAAGTCAATAAACTACCTACTTAAAGCTTGTTATAGACAAATAACCATAACAGATGAAAGACAAATAACAAACCAGCAATATGTTTGAGATCAAACAATGAGAGCCACACTTAAAGTGAATATACAATTTACACATGACACAATAGCCATTCTAGGCATATTAAAAAAATCCCACAACACTTAGATTGATGCAGCAAACGACCAGAAGAACAAGCATCAAAGACTAATCCACCCACGGCCTACCTAAAAATTTGTCCTTTATTACCCACTTATCCAGCAGTCCCGTCCGCATCTTCAGACAGAAGGTAGTGTCCCCCACCACAGGAAAGGTTTGCACAAACATGATAAATGATGTGCAAGAAATCAAGGAAGACAGTGAGGAAAGGAAATGCGAAGAATTATTTCCCTTATTTCGGTTCAAGGGATGAGTATGAAACAAAAACATCGACCAAGACGTTTAAAAACAACCCAAAGAACAACAGCAAGCATACCCCTTCCTCCCCTCTCTAAACAAAAACAAGAGAAATAACCGTTCAGCGTCCCAAACACATATGAAGTAGAAGTTGATCCTAAATGAAGCCTTTATGAAAGATAACACAGTTCAGTTTCTAGTAATATCAATTCTGAAGCTTTGTCAGCAATAATAAGAAATACTTGTGTTAGAAAAGATAAATAACTAGAACTTGCATAGCTGTGCATGTGATTCACTGATTATGTCATCGGTCAACACGAATCATTTCATAACAAATCTAAAGTAAAAATGAGGCCATAACAATAGATCAGAGGATGAAAAAAGATGTAAATAAAAAATATATAAACATATACAATTCTCAGCTTGTAAAAAAAGGCAGTGCAAAACAAAGCAAGATAAAAAGAAAAAAGAAGAGAAAGAAATTTATGTATATAATCAAGCCACACCGTAAACAAAATTAATCAGAACAATAATATCATATTTCAGCATGGAAGAGAATAAGTATAGGGAAAGGCATAAGAGTCATTTAGTGCGATAAGAAATAAATGAGTTTTTTTCTTGATTCAACGGTGCAATATTAAAATTTTATCCCATTTCTGTGTGCTTAAATATTGTTGCTACTGTTTTGTTTTTTCCTCCTCCTCCTTGTTTTGGAACAGAATGAGTTACTTTTTCTGTTATTGATCAAAAAGAAACAATGACAGCAACAAGAAAGAGGGCAGGCATGGAATAAACCAATAAAAAGCGTTAAGGAAAATGGTGCCGCGAGGATTCAGATTAATTCAACAGGCAAAAACAAGCGTTTTTCTTTTGCTTTCTCTTAATCAAAAAAAGAACCATAGGGTTTTTATGAGCTAATGAACAGAGGCAACAGAAACTTATAAGACTAGCTGACAAATAAAAAAAAGGATTCTACCGAAGCACGTTGAGAAAAAAAGTTAACTGAAGAAAAACTGACTGCACGTCCACTAGATACAACCGGTTTCAGAAACAGAATAATTCTCACTATATTTGTATACAACATCTCAGCGAGACAACTAAAATGATCATTTCAGTTGGCTACAACGACAACAGACATCCATACTGTTTAAAGATTTGTAAAAAGGTGACTCGATAAAGAGGCATGTCTGGGGAAGAGACGAGACAGAACAAGGTACAAATTCTTAACTACGGTCGTTTCCATTGATATCACTTCTAAGCCGATGTGCTGGGTTTGAACTTGGGGAGCATCAGTCCAAACTTGGTCTCTATGCTGTCAAAGGTGGCAAATGCCATACGGTAGCCACCTATATGGTCTGGGTTGCGGGACAATATTTCTTCCAAGGGAACCGACTTGGCCTCTGATCCTTCAGGTCGACTGTAAAAGAGGAAAAAAAACCCAAAGTAGAAACAAATTAATAAGCACTCCATGTCGACTACAAACTTATAATAACATTTTTAATCAAAACCATTTCCCAACATCAAAAAATAATTTCTCGTTCGTTAACATAATTGTTCCTTTTATGATTGTGAGACACGAGTGCATAGATGATCCCAAGGGACTTGAGAGGAAATAGTAAGATGAAAGAAAAACGTGAAAGACTGAAGAAGAAAAAAGAAATTGCACCTGACATCCTAAGTCAGCAAGAGATTCTTCACATTCTTTCCTTCTTGTATCAACATATTTCAATTTCTATGTGTTTTTTTTAACATGAAAAAAGTTTACTGGATTTTTTATTCACTCTCTTCTGACACATACACATCATGGCTGACAAAAAGCATTAAAGTGCCTTCAACATTGTTTAGCAAACCAACCCAAAAGGATTCTACGTTTACAAGCTTTTCTCCTGGCCACTTCTTAACATACTGTACATGATAATTCAACAACTCTTGACAAAGCCCACAAAACATCCTCTACCTCGTATGGATACAGACATTTCCCATAGCCTGCTCTATACCCTTGTCCCATACCCCTTAAGATCAATCTATTAACAACAAAGCCAACCCTGGCTACACCATTTCCCAAGCACACTTATAATATTTGCATGCATTTTGCAAAACACCATTATCTTTTGGTGTATTTCTTCAACATTGTCAATTAATTTGGTTAAGTTGTCTACTGTCATTGTCATTATCCATTGGTGTGTGTGTGTGTGTGTGTGTATGTGTGTGTGTGAGTGTGTGATAGAGAGGGAGAGAGAGAGAGAGAGAGAGAGAGAGAGAGAGAGAGAGAGAGAGGGGGGAGAGAGAGAGAGAGAGAGAGGGAGGGGGAGGGAGAGGGAGGGGGAGGGGGAGGGAGAGAGGGAGAGAGAGAGAGAGAGAGAGAGAGAGAGAGAGAGAGAGAGAGAGAGAGAGAGAGAGAGAGACAGAGAGAGAGAGAGACAGAGACAGAGACAGAGAGACAGAGAGACAGAGAGAAAGTTGTTTCTTATCAGTTATACAAGATCTTGTTATGATATATATTATCATCATGGTTAAAATCATTCTATGTAATTTTTGTATCTTATTATGTTATTTAAGAAATGATCATTCGTTTGTGAAATGCTATGAAATTGTGTCTAAAAAAATTCCCAAAAAGACTAATAAAGATTATCTTATTTTATCTATCTTTCAACCATATACCCTTCTCCCTAACTGCCGGCTTACCTTCCACCAAAGTCCACATAGAACAAACGCTGTAGCAACTCATAAGTGAGCAGTGTCACACCAAACTGGGGGATGACCGGAACACACGAGCTGGGGGAGAGATGACCCAAAAATATAAGTTACTCATTGACCAGTTGACACATGGGGGATAGGGAGGGAGGGGGCCGTGAGCCGACGCCGACGCAAACTTATAGCACGTTTAATGGATAACATTGTTTCAAAAGAGAGGGATTATCTTTACTACTTAATAATAAAAGTAAGCAGTAATACAAAGCGCTGTACGTGCCTTGGCTAGAAGAGTTAGTAAAAAAATACTATCAGTGACAAGCCAGTCAGCTCTATTCTGCTGTGCTAAATGTGTCTTCGTTCCAGCTGTCAACATACGCATGTGAAATCAGCAAGCCAGTCAGTCTTTCTGCTGCACTAAACGCCTGTTCATCACACCTGCTCTCGACAGTGACCATCCTCACATAGCGTATGATGGATTAGGGACGCAATACACGTATGGCCCATAAAAAATGTGCTATTGAAGATAATTAACTAATTTTTCACTTTGTATTCATGCAGCATCAAATCTTATACAACATGTGAAAGAATCATGGAGAAATCGCTTTATCGGCGGAGAAGGGAAGTTGTTTTTTTCTCTCTCTCAAAACTAGCTCAATGCTATGAAATGCAGCGACAATTTATAGAGTAAAGTAAAGTAAAGTAAAGTAAGCTCTATAACCAGAGCTGAGCATAGGAGAATCAGGAGTAGACCTGATCTTTCTTTGCCACGCCACCTTTACTTTCACAGAGTCCGAATAGACCTAGCTGCTGGGTCGATAGGAGGGTCAGAAAAATTTGCCCAGACTAGGAATCGAACTCTGGCATCCTGCGTGGTAGTCAGACGCTCTATCGACTGAACTACTGGTGCCTCTTGTCTTTATAATATTTATCTTCAAAAGCTAATATAACTTTCTTTTTTAAAAACAAATTTAAAAAATAACAATCTGTAAACGTCAGGCAATAAGACTAAGAGACATTAGAATAAATGAGAATGGCATAAAAGAAAGAAGACATAAGGGAATAATGCACAAGATTATCACAGAGACCAAGAGAGAATCAAAAAGAAAAGAAAACAGAGATAAAGTCATTGAGAGAAGAAAACAAAGAGAAAGTCAAAGAGAGAAGAAAATCAGAAAGCGAGAAAGAGTCAAAGGGAGAAGTCTTTGCCCTTACCTGGGGCTCCTTTCCAGAAGGCCCCAAAACCTTCCTCGGCCATGATCTTTCTAGTACAATCTAAGACACCGTTGTAGGTTGTTTGACCAGAACGGGCGGCCACCTGCAGGCGAGTCTTGATGACATCAGCTGGTGTCACAAGGGAAGCCGCAGGCATACCTTGAACACACAAATAACAAAAAATATGAATGCAACATTGCATCTCTAGGTTTGTCTCCCTGCAGCAAAAAGCTATTAAACAAAAACAAAGAAATAATTTCTATCTGTGACTGAGAATTGTAGTGAAATATATATTTCTTCGTCTCGGTGCTTTACTGATTATCCGCAATTTATGTTTCTTCACTAGCAGCTTTCTTGTAACATGTAGACAGAAAAATAAACAAAAATATCCCAGAAAGATAAGAACGATCATTTCTTCAAGTTTCAATCAGAACATTTAATTTAATGTAATAAAAGAAATAAAAATATGAGTGGATATGAGAAATAAATATCAATGTGTTATGTTTATATATATTATTATGTGTTTAAATATAATGCTGCTCCCCTGTTCATTTCTTACTCTGAATGATTTCTTCTTTTCTTTTCTGCTCTATTCATTTCTTACTCTGAATGATTTACTTTCTTCTTTTCTGCTTTATTCATTTCTTGTTCTGAATGATTTACTTTCTTCTTTTCTGCTTTATTCATTTCTTGTTCTGAATGATGTACTTTCTTCTTTTCTGCTCTATTCTTTTCTTACTCTGAATGATTTACTTTCTTCTTTTCTGCTTTATTCATTTCTTGTTCTGAATGATTTACTTTCTTCTTTTCTGCTCTATTCTTTTCTTACTCTGAATGATTTACTTTCTTTTTTTCTGCTTTATTCATTTCTTGTTCTGAATGATTTACTTTCTTCTTTTCTGCTCTATTCATTTCTTACTCTGAATGATTTACTTTCTTCTTTTCTGCTTTATTCATTTCTTGCTCTGAATGATTTGTTTCCTTTTTTTCTGCTCTATTCATTTCTTACTCTAAATGATTTGTTTTCTTCTTTTCTGCTCTCTTCACATTTCTTGCTCTGAATGGTTTGTTTTCTTCTTTTCTGCTTTGTTCATTTCTTGCTCTGAATGGTTTATTTCCTTCTTTTCTGCTCTGTTCATTTCATGCTCTGAATGATTTGTTTTCTTCTTTTCTGCTCTCTTCACACTTCTTGCTCTGAATGATTTGTTTTCTTCTTTTCTGCTCTGTTCATTTCTTGCTCTCAATGATAAGTTGTCTTCTTTTCACCAATTACTATAAAAAAATTCTTAATTTCTTTATGACAAATAAATGGAGTACTTGTCTTATCTCATTTTCTTACATTTGTTCAAAGAAACTTTTCTAATGTATATTGGCGCTTGACACCTTTAATTAGTTGAAAGCTTCATCACACGCACATTTTCTCAAATTCAAT
>JAXRKP010000563.1:47500-80000 GCA_037039925.1 Doris montereyensis
GACAACGTCTACTCACTTTATACAAGCCCAGGAAGCCCAAGTCTTTCATAACAGTGATTGCACTGACTCTCTGTGTGCTAGCAATCTCACCAGCCACTTGCAGGCTGATTTTGACAATTTCCAGTGGGTTGGTGAAAATCACTTGAGAAGCTCCAGCCTAAGACAGATAGAGAGGACATTTATGTCAATAAATTTAAAGACAGAACAAAATGGTGGTATACAGATAAGAAGTTACTTCCAACTGGCCAGTGGTGCCAGTGGCCTAGAGGTAAAGTTGTTCCGATACGTAAGGTCCTGGGTTCAAATCCTGACCATACTTGTTAAAGAGAGATGCTGCTGCATCGCATACTCTGCTAAATGCTATGGAGCTGAGATAAGATCTCACTTTATAGGCCTCTAGTCCTAAAAGAAACATCATTCACCTTCATATTCATCATTACATTAATGCTTTGAACCCTGACCTCCTGAGGCTAAAAAAAAAAAACCTCACCTGGCTCCAAGAGCATTTTCCAACCTCTGACCAAACCCCTTCCCACACATGATACAAGAGAATTGAACGGGGCAAAAATAAGGCACATCAAACACATCACAGGATGATTTATCTTTAATACTTTATCTAAAGTGTCAAATTCCTCTCTTTCTCCACTGTTATTTCAAGTTCAGTAAGATCTATATAGAAATCTAAAACAATAAAAAAAAAAATTGATATGTATTTTCTCTTCTTTTTTTTTAAACAATAAGAGAATGGTAAACCGTAGAAAAGCATGTGTAGACAAGGGTGATGACAACTTACACAACCTCCAGCCATACACTCTGCCCACACCGGCAACGTCCCGTCTTTTTGCACCAGGGTGTCTCTCATGAAGTCATTCATCGTCAATTTGATGGCCTTTTCTGGGGCAACACCGACCAGTTGTGGGGCGAGACCCCGGTACAAACCAAACAAACCTTCATGGCGAATGACCTGAAAGGCAGAATTTACAGCAAAGATATGTCAATCTTATCTCCCAAATTTTAAACGAAAAGAACAATGGCAATATTGAAAAAAAGAAGCAAAACAAAAGAACAAAGACAAAAAGAAAACATTTATCCATATCAGTTGAGCAATAAATTTGAGCCGATTGGTCATTGGCACAATCAGTGCCCAGAATTTAGTGATCTGCTAACCAAAGAACCTCAATCAATCTTCCAGGACTAGGAAAACTCCCACATGGGTTCAAGTCGAGAGGCCTCCGGACCACCAAGTCTCCACAAGCAGCACAAAGACATCTTTTATTGTGATGCACTCTATGTACATTAAATGTGATGCCTTCAATTTCAATTTGTTAAAACGAAATGTACCCTGTCCACAATATGCAGTGATTTCAGGGTGAATCAAGGAAGAGGAAACAGCAAGATGAAAGATAAACGAAAGATTGAAAGGAAAGAAGCCAAACAAACCATAAATGCGATCTATATTAACAATGTTATATTAGTTATATGATAATTTAAAAAAGGATAGCAGGCTCTGTCTGTACTTTGGGATCTATAAGGACTGCAGGCTTTGCTTCACTGCGACAACCCTGTCCACAATATGCGGCTATAGCAGGGTCAAATAAGAGGACACGGCAGACGAAAGAAAAACAGGTGAATGAGTGAAAGGGAAGAAGTAGGATCTACAAGTCGAGCCCACCAACTCCCTGCACAGAACTGAAGACAGAATTGCAGGTAATAAAACAATTAACAACAAAAACAAATAACCTGCTCAATCTAGAATCCAGTCAAGTCAATATAAAACTTCATGTAACTTACTTTTCTTAAAGCAGTCAATGCTGTTCTTGTACATAAGTTCACCAACATAGGAAGTTGTACGCTGGTTCTGAAGACGAGTTTTCACCAAGTCAATTGGGTACACAGCTGTTGCTCCAGTAGCTGTACATGTGTTGTGAGAGGAAAACAGGTTTGAACGCTATCTTCAATAAATTGTCGTTTCCAACTCATATGCTAGTGAAAATAAATGACAAATGGGTGTAATAATTCAAATCAGCAGTGCAGATTTTTCCTCCTATAGTTCCCACCCCTCTGGCTTTGTGGTCACATCCCGTGAAGGGGAAAAACGCAATATGAACTTATCGACTAAAAAAAACATGCCAAAAAACAACTGTCGCTACGACTCACATGAAAACATCAACTCACATCTCATACAAATATACGACTGCTCATTTATAAGACAACAACTAATCTAACCAATCAACAATCAAATTCACACTGAAGCGAGCTTATTTTTTTCTCTCCCTACACTCTCATCAACTGTTCAAAGTTCAAATCAAATCTATCGGCCTTACCGCCTGCCAAAGCTCCGAGTCCAAATCTGTAAACACCCTCAGCCAATTGGAGGACAAATGTTCTTTTGGTTGTGCCTTGCTCCAGTCTAAGTTTTTGCTATGTGTTGAAAGAAAGAGAGAAATAACTCCATGGTAACAATGATATTTTCACATTTTTTTTAAAGGCATGCCAGTCCCAGACTGGACATAATAGGAAATGTAATAGAAGAGTCAAAAAGGAAACCACCAACATTGAGATTCAAACAGGGTAAAAGAAGCATAGCGGAGTCCTCCCAAGCAAGTAAAACTGCAACTTGTATGCAGCATACGTCATACTTTGACAGCAGTCGGCCTGTTTGTTTCATTGAAATTTCCTGGCTACCATAAGTGGTGATCTCAGGGTGAATTGAGAGGAAATAGCAATAAAACTGCCAGGTTGTAAGAAAAAAAAATTATGCTTCGGAAAAATAAATGTTATCTGTGCCCATTGAATTTCCCAAACAAGGCACAACAGCAAAAAAATGCCTCATTCAATTTTTATGTAAAAAAAGAAGTCAATAAAACTTGGGACACCAGAAGATTACGCAAAAGGTCATCAACATATTTCTCACTGAGATAAAAGCGTACATTGTACAGCAATAATATTCAAATTTCACATTCTTTTTCACTTTATTTTCAGCATTTCTTCTGATGACCTAGCTTTCTATAGCCTTTTGTATTTAACATTTGAAAATCGTATGAAGATTACGTTGACGATATTGTCTACCCACTTCTGCAATTTGCATTTGAATCTTGTATGGCGTTTCCCTTCCTTCCATGGGTGACAGGGCATCCAAATCTGCATAGGTTACGACACTGTAAGAGAAAGAGGACACAACGTTATTATGAGAGGCTTTAAAAGATCTACCAACCTTAGAATTTAAATTTCAAAAAGGTGTAGACATTACCACATTCTAGAGCAAAAGTTTGTAGTTTATTGGACACAAGTTGGAGATTACATTTTTTTAAATCATTTAAAATTTATTGTCATCCATCGTTTTAGATTCCGTCTGTGTCCTCGTTATATTCTATTGTTTCTTTTTTAAATTCCATAGTTACAGTACAAATGGAATAATACTTAACTTGATGAAACACAATGGGTAAAAAAGAATTAGAACTATGGTCACAAATAGCCCTTTACCTATTTACAAGACACTACTACAGCCACCCTGTTGCCTTGTATCAGTGGAAGAGCATCTAAGGTATTGTGTAGCAGAGGCATTTTTTATCAAATCATGAAGCTGTTTTTCTAAATGTGTAAGCTTGATATCATTGGTATTCTACATACTTAAATAGAATTTTTTTAGTCTTCATTTTTCTTAGTAACTAGGAAAGTTTCAGATGTACGGCTTGTTTAGATCTCACATTTCATGATAAAAAACAGGGTAAAGGCTTGAGTGATGTGAATGTGAGAAAAACAAAAATAACCATGTCCCGTGAGGCACTAGAGGAATGTTATTATGACGCTTCAAAGTGGAGAAAGCATGAATTACAGTGTAAATTATGGGGGAAAAAACACTCTAACATTGAAAAAAATGTAAATATCGGAAAGACAAAATAGAAGAAATAAACTATAGCATTATGTCCAAATATGGTTATTGAGTTCATACTGTGAGAGGAAGAAAAACCTATGAAAATATAGAAAGGAAAGACCTTGAGTATTCATTACAGCTGAGACTAGAAAGCAAGCCTGGAGAAGCCGAGCAGTGGATGAATGAACAGCACTACCATCGCTATTTCCGAAAGTCACCTACAAAGTCACACGACTGATCCAATACAGCTGACAACAACAGTGATGCCTTCAAACAAAATAGGCCGACAACAACAAATTCTAGGAAAGCTAAACACTGCCGGTGGCAACAAGATACTAACATGTAAACAGACTTGATTGTAAGAAGAAGAAGAAGAAGAAGAAGAAGAAGAAGAAGAAGAAGAAGAAGAAGAAGAAGAAGAAGAAGAAGAAGAAGAAGAAGAAGAAGAAGACACCATGATGACTGATAATTTTTAAAATAAAATAGCATTTCTAAAAATTCAATCCGAAAATGGCTTGCTGCAATGAGGCATGCATGTATGGAAAGTCGGCAGAGAGAGAAGAAAAGGGGTTGAGAGTGATGAAAATCATCATTCATGCTATTTCAATTAACTTGATGTATAAAAAATGCTTGTTACTATGACTGGTTGTTCAGAGGACTTGTTACTAGCGAAAGAAGTCATAAATCATTGAGTTGTTTTTTGTTGTGTACTAGCGAAAGAAGTCATAAATAATTGAGTTGTTTTTTGTTGTGGTGGAGAGGTCCATTGAGTCTTATGGATCTTTACTGGTACTTTACTTTTTGTGTTTATTTTGTATTAGTCACAACGAATTCACTAACATCATTATTAGAACTTTCATTAAAAAAGAACTCTTATTATTTACTTAATACAAAAGAAGATAGTTTTTAATCCTGACCATCCCCTCCACATAGTTACTACAACATTTAAGGATTGACCTTTAACGCCTAAAGGGCAAATTTCGTCGATCAGAATTATCACAGGTGAGTTGCTGTTTGTTTGTCTTTTCTCTTAGTTTCATGAATAAAAGGGCCATACAAGATCATGCAAAAAAAGAAAATAAAGAAAATCATTCTAAATCTTCAAAATTCAAAACTGAGTAGTTTTAAGTTTGTTTTTGTTCACTCTGTCCATAAACATAATACTTAAAAATTATTTTTAAGCAATCACTTACGAAACTAAATCAGACCCATAATCTTTAGGAAACATCATTTCAACAAGGATGAAATAACATGAAGCATTCATATGAATGAAAACGAAAAAATAAAGATTCCATAACAGACACAAAAATATTCAAATATAGACCAACTGATCAACAAACATCAACTTGAATGTAAAATGATGATGGGTAATCTCAATACCAAACAAAAATGTAGCAATGCAATGTGCCATAGCATGTATGTTGTTAAAGTCGTGAGCCGTAGTGCTTGCAGTGATTTCAAAACATTCAGCTAAGTCAAGTCACAGGACTAAGGTCTTTTCCCAAGATGTCAAAATTTTAATGTTTAAATTTAAATGTCAAAATCCTGATGTCTAATTCTTTAAGTCAAAATCTTGGTGTTTTTCTAACAACATTTAAAGATATATCTTAGGTTGCAGCTGTAAGAAACTTGACACCTTACAACCATTTATCAATGTTTGAATTATGTTTGACATACGAGACTGCCAATGGCTTTCAAGGTACCAGAGGACATAATTTCATTCAGACTTTCAAGATCACTAAACTCATCACTTGTCAAATAACAATGATTCACAGGGTAGGATCAGGGATGATTCATTCAATTTGGGTCAAGTTTGGACGAAATCCCTCATTAATAGTCAAACAGGATGATTTACAAAAATTATAGTCGAGTTTGAATGAAATCAGTCATCAATTGTCGATCTAAGGTGGTTCAGTTGTAATTTTTTAGCCCGGGTACTTGTGAGAAGGAACTATTATTGGGGGGTGGAAGGGAAAGAAAATTAGAAAAACAAGAAAATGATTACATCAGCCACCCTAAAAATTGTGACAATCTTGAGAATCTACTAACAAACTGAAAAAAACTGATTGATAGGATATGATAGATAATTAATCGTGTGAAGTCAAAAATAAATTATTCTTAAAAAATTAAGGAATTATTTTAGTGAGAAAAGATTGTTTTCGTTAGAAATTAACTTGCATTGTTTTTAACTTTGACTGATTAAAATTTATTTTAAAAGACACTCCAACGGCGATCAGTCCATCTTACACTGAAGCCTTTACAACAATTCAATCGATTGTGACAATTAATGGTGCTGACGAAGAAAAGGCAGAATGAGGTATTTAACTCTTTCCCTACTTCAAGCTGTCAGCTCGCACCATTCATTACGACTGGACTTCGAGTCGCAAGAATCGGCTTGATAAATCTACTTTCTCATCCAATCCCTTTATCCAGGTCTTTATTTAGCGACCTCAGACAACGTACGGGTCAAGTCTTACCAAATTCAATCATTTTACAAGGTTTGAGAGAATATTTCTGTCGTTTTTGTTTATTTTATTTTTAAAAATGGGTGTGTCCAAGCGTAACCAATCAGGTGCTCTAGATCAAGTAGGGAAAGAGTTTTTTTTTAAACATCAACTAAAGACAAATCTAAATTTGAGACGCTGTTAATGAAAAGAAAAAAAAGTCTGTGAAATGATATGACGTGTATGTTATGAATGTATATTAAAGAAACTACACTACACTACACTGCATGACTATTATGTGAGGCAAGAGAGAGCACACACTACATGCTACTAACAACACAAAACAATCAAGGCAACCTGGCAGATGAGATATTGAGCTCCCTGAAGCAATCATTCAGTGTCGGTTGTTCAGAGAATGGGTGGGGAAGACGGAGTTGGGGAAAGCGTGATTCAAATTTTAAAAATAACGTTTTTTTTTTAAACAGAAAATGAGATTGACAACAATTTTGTACATTATACTCTTGTGTTTCTAACAAGTGCAAATACAGAGAATCATATCATGGTGACTGGGCGATGTTCATCCTTTATATTTCCAAACATTGTCTTTTAGACAGCAAAATTTACATATTGTCACACTTTGTCATGTATTGGTCAGGAGGTCGTGATCACTAAAACTTTGTTCATTATGATATCAGTAACATCAATATGAAAGAAGTAAAAACAATGTGAAAATTTAAATCAAATTACAATTGATAGTCCCATCTCTGTTTCTCCAAAGTTTCAGTTAAATGCTATGCTTCAAGCAAAATACAATGACAAACATGAAACAAGTCATCTCTCTACATTAACAAAAGTTAACATTCAAGAACTTTCATGGGAAACTATCATTAAATTTCAATAGCAATGACATGCAAAAAAAAAAAATACACAAAAATAAACTACAGAGAAAAAACAACACCATAAATTGACTGGAAAACAGTTCCTATTTCAGACTCATCAAAAACATGTGAGGCATCCTATGTCATTCACCTAACCAACCCGAAATCCTGAAGCTACCAACCTCAAAATGCAGCACTTGTGATCAATCAACCATCACCTCTAAAAGCTAACAACACAATGCATGGTTGATCAATGTAGACGCATGGCAAGTTATATAACGTTACCTTTGCTGATGCTGCAAATAAGCCAGCTGATAGAGAATATCGACTTCCAGAGGTGTGATTTGGGAAAATTCCTGGGCTTGGTACATCAGCTCCTCTGCAAATGTAAATGGAAGAGACAAAAATCAAATTTGGTCACACCTCAAAAGTCCAACAGAGCCATTTGTTTTAGAGAAGGAGAAAAAAAGATGACCTCGAAACTTTCAATACGTCCTTAGATATAAGTTTTTTCAAAAGTTCAGACGTAGATCTAATAATTTTTGTCTGTATCTGATTTAACTTACATATCCCCTGGAAATTTTATTCTAAACTACAGGATAGTAAAACTGAATAAAAGATTGACATAAAATGAGTTTCCCACTGTATGGGATAAGATGCTGATAATATTGCTACATTTTTCTTGAACAAGTGAGTGAAGGTCCACATGCATTAGAAAAACACAAGTTATTGCACTAAAGAACAAGTTATTCTAGTGGTAAAGTGAAAAATAGTCTGCTTCTATTCCTTAAAACTTGGAACTTCAAGTTTTGCTGTTCAATGTTTTCAAGGTTTACAAACTCCGGAGAGTCAGAGTAGAAGTCAGTCTTAATTACTTTTAGAGATTGGGAAAGGAGATGAGGAAGGGAAGGGGGGGGGAGGGCATGCTTGTGTCTTCGCCCTTACCTTTGTGGAGACATTTAGATGTATCTCTGCGAGTTGCAGCCAGAAAGATTTTCTTCACCAACTCAATGTTGTTGAGGAGAGAAATGAAGCCAGTAAAGTAAGCATAGCTGATTTGACGGGTATGCTCTCCTCCTCGTACCACCTGGTGTGTCAATAAACAATAATAAGAATAACATTACAATTTATCCTGTCCACCATATGCAGTGATCTCAGGGAGAATTAAGGGGAAACAGCAAGATGAAAGATAAATTGAAGAGTGAAAGGAAAGAAGTAGAATCTACCAAGAGCGCCCACCAACCACAACCACCCACATGAGAATAACAACTTGAGTGTGGTTCTATGTATTACAAAGCCCTGCTTATCCTTGTAAGGCTGAGACTACTATCCATGTACCAAATCAAAACAGGATTTACTTGACTAAAAATTGTCTTTGTTTAGCAGACCACCACTTTCTCATTGGCAAATAGTCACAATCATTATAATATGACACTGTCATACAGACAAGCACTAACTAGTATTAAAAATTCATCGAGGAGCCTTTCAGATCTTAATTGACATTGAAAGAGAAACTAATCATTGTATTCCATTTAATAATAAAAAGAGCAGGCAGATACATCCATAAAATAAAATCTTTCCCTAATTGCGCTCCTAAAAGATTTACCCACTTTTACTGTCACAGACCTGTCCCACCCCTTAATTCACATATTGTTAATTCAAATGGAAACACAAGTAGTCACCTTCTTTCAATCAGAACAAGAAACGAAAGACACCGAAGATCCTTCTTACGTACTGGTGTCAGACATTTGAACTCCCATCAAGAGCTTCAGTAGACATTTATTAAACAGTTTTTGTATGAGTCCATATATACATACTTATATACATAGATCATTGATTTTTATATTTATCATATCAGTGTGCTCTCTTACTCTCTTAACATTTGTTGTTAATAGTGTTGCTTATAATCACTGGCTTTTAAATTGATTACCTTTCTTAATCTTAATTTCATTCTAATTGTTTTAAAATTACCATTTTGAAATCCTTTCTAATGCTGATGTTATTGATACAAATTTCCCTTCACGGATGAATGAAGTTTTTAAATTTTAATTTTAATTCTTTGAAAACTTATCACTCGAACATTTAGTTGTAATAATCTTTTCTTACTCTCTTCTTTGCTAAAATCCAGTCGTGAAAAAACAGATGCAATAAAGCTTAAATAATCAAATCCACACAATCAAAACAGTATGACTCTCAAGATTTTTTCTCTTTTCCCATACAGATGAGAATTGGAAAAAGTATCAGGAGGAAAATATGACACAAAAAAAAACTAAGTTGCATAAATGAGATAAATATAAAGATACATAAAAAACAAAATACCATAATAATGAGTAGGCATGTAACATATGTTCAGAAGCAGCAAGTAAAATAAATAAATGAAACTTGACGGTTCTTTAAAATTGCATTTCATGATGTTCACATTTGACTTTAGCAGATTTACCAATTCCTGATTAAGAACAATCGCTAAAGAAAGGACATTTCTCGTCAACATCACTTTCGGACATCAAATCTTAACTCACAGTGATGAGATTCTCTTTCACAAAAGGGGTCAGGAGATGACTTTTCAAGGACAACATGATTTCCTCAAAGTCCTTGGCAGAGATGAAGCCACTCGAGTCCTTGTCCTTACTATTTAAAGGCTTGCCAGGCATGTTCTTCGTGAAAATCCTGTCATTGAATAAAGAGATAACAATAAACATTGTAGGGATGGCACCATGCAATCTTTAAAAAAAGCCTGAAAATTAGCGAGAGCAAGCAATTTAAAAAGAATAAAAGGTGGTTGGTTGTATTTATAAACACCTCTCATTTTAGATCACCCTGATACTGATACTTATTATTGTAAAATAAATAGCATTAATAGGAGTTATGAAAAAGCCGGTTCAGACAATCTGAAAATACGTCTTAACTCCAATAAGCCAGATTTCAGTGTCATCCCAGACATTGGCTTACAGTCTTAATCCGTTTATGAGTGTTGCCCAACCGACTCAGCATCAATTATCCTCAACAAGCCACTTTAAACAAAGCCGTTTAAATTTACTGACATATTTTTAAATGTCATCCTAGCAGACCTGTCCTGTCAGGCACGGGGTACTGTGACACTTATCATGGCTGCCCACACAGTAAAGCCAAGTGTTAATTCACAACTGAGTCAAGGGTAGACAGAAAAGCCTTTCATGATGAAACAAGCAGCTAGAAAAAAGATGCTGATATTTTCTTAACCAGCGCTTTCTAACGACACTCTCAAGACAGTATCTGGTCTTCATTTGTCAAAAAACTTGGGGATTTTGATTAGGGGCAAAAGAATATTAATTATCCCATAATTCAACTTTATTATCATACATCATAGCTAAAGCCTTTAACTTTGAAGGATCACATTTAACATGAAGTCAAATGTCTGCATAGAAATAACATTCCAATAGAAATAAACGATCAATATCTTTAAGCATTTAACTTGGATGCTGAAACAGAAGAGCATGAAAGATAGAAATGCAAAGTTTTCTTTTCAGGACAATTGAGTGAATTTTTGAAGGCAAATCAATAAACACAAAAGGGCATCATAACAAAGCATCCATCGCTGATCACTTTCACTAAATCATTGTCTCTTTATACCATTCTACAGGGATAAAATTGACAGGCTGCTCTATACAGTGTCCACTCAAACGTTTCAAAGAGACAATTTCGAGGCCCGAGAAATTTGAATGAAAAGTAAATATGACTATAATACAGCAGAACCTCTCAAATCGGGAACCCGGCCAATCGGGAAGAATTCCCAGGGAGCGAAATTGGTTCTATATATTTTGCCTCTAAACGGGAACAGTCCCCCGGCTAATTGAGACAATTTTCGTGGCCTTTCATTAATTATCATCACCATTTCCCCCATATTTATTTGTTCCTACACTCACTTTTTATCCCAATTTGGTTTCCGTATTAGCAAAACATCAATTATTACACTTGCATTAGTGTTGCACATATTATACATTGCATAAAGTGTACACGATGTCGCAGAAGCTACTTTGCGACGATCATAAGCCAGGCACACCAGACATCCATTAAGAAGGTGTGAAAGCAGGCGTCAAGCCAGTCCTTACTCGTCCACCTAACAATACAGTACGAAGTTGACACAGGGTGGCGTTCAGAAAGTTGTGCACTGTCACAGTCTTTTATTGCCCGCCTCATCCGTCAATCGCAAAGGTGGACACGAGAGGAGATTATCTATCTACCATCCAACGAAGATCGATTGTGAGTGTGTGACATTTTTAATGAATGCCATCTTCGTTTTGATCAACTGGTCCTGTGGCTAGTTGTTCGTTTAATTCTGCATTTTACCACTCACAGAAGGGTTTAGGTACCTCAAACTGCTGAGGGAAAACCAAAATCCCTAGGTCCCTGACAAATCGGGAAACCCGGCAAATCGGGACGATTTTACAATCCACCAAGACTTCCCAATTAGAGAGGTTTCATGGTAGTAATAATTGCTGCCCTCCATTGATTATGGGTAGTGGGAATCTGCATCTTTTGACGGTCCTCTGACAATTATAAACGCCCAATTGTTCTCTTGAGCCCTCATCCTATTCCACTGGGACTGGAAGGTATATCCGTCCAATTGACAAGAATCATGATGGAAGATGAGCGGGATACAAGGTATTCATGTCAAGAAATGTATATACACGTGCCAGAATGAAACATGGAGATATGATTCCCAGAAATCAGCCATCTGTGAACTGAAATCCACAAGGCAGCCAGTAAACTTACATGAATGAGCTGGGTGAACTCCTGGTAGCTGACTCGACGAGCTTTCTTTTTTGCCAAAGTGAAGTTTCAAGAAATCAGAGTCAAAGTTGAAGGGAATTTTGGCATGAAGAGTCGTGTGCTTGATGATGTTCTCAAACTCGTCTATGCAGGAAAATGGTGGAGAGAGAAAAAGAGAGGAAAATATTAAGTGAAATCATTTACATTGAACATAACTGTGACTGTTTCAGATTAAAAAAACTTCAACATTTCGCTTTGAAATCTCAAAGTTTTACAACTAAATATAACACATATTATTTAAAAGACAAATGTGTGGATAGAAGTAACATATGGATTTTCAATTTAATTCAATTCAATCATTTTTATTAATCCTTTAAAAAAGGGAATTATAGTTGTGTTATCACAATTTCCGTTTTGAAAAATAAAAGAAATGTTGATGCATCTAAATTAAAAACAAATTTAACTAAGTTTATCATTAAATGTATAGATTTTAGGAGAAATATACATAAAGATGCAAAGGTGAGTAAATAGATAGTGCAGTGAAACAATACAAATAAAAAATAATTATAGACAAATCAGCTTAGCTTCATACACATTCATCAACTTATCATAAATCCTTCATTCACCATCCATCAATTTCCATTTCTTAAACATTGTAAGTAAAAGGCCATTATGCTTTCAAAGTTAGGTATGATCAAACTTTCGTATGGCACTTGGTTGGAAGAAAAGATCTAAAATATTTCTCAGTGCGGGATTTTAAATGTATAAGTTGACCGCTTCTACTATTTGTTTTGGGTATGGAAAAAGAAGATGGGTGTTGTCTTTAAGTATACCCCTGAGTTTGATTAATTCTCATACAGATCTTCAAAGTTCTCCAGCTCTACAATATTTATGAATTTCCTGCGCATTTCGGTATCCTATCAAATTTGTTTTTTTTCTCTATGCCTTGTATTCCCTCCTCATGCTCCTCATGCTGTTATACTAAAAATAATAATACTCTTTATGCAAGCTTGACACAAAAGTTTTATTAGAAAAGTCAATTTGAAACTTATGAAGCTTCCTCATAAAATATATTCTTTTGTTTACGTTCTTTAAAACTTTATTTGATTGTTTTTGCCATTCTAGCTTCTTGTAAAAAATTATGCCAAGATATTTATATTCATTAACTCTCTCAACTGTTTCATCTTTTATAACAATATCATTATGGGTGTTATTTGTCTTCCTAAAATCAAAAATTATTTTCTTTGTTTTCTTAACATTAACTTGTAAATAATTGTCATCACACCACTCCATAAACCTTTTGATTTCTTGAGTATAATTGATTAGGTCTACTTATGATCTAATAAGAGCTTGGAAAGATGTATCATCTGCATATTTCATCATTGGGATGTTTTCAAAAGCAGTTTTACAATCATTGGTGTAAATAGAAAAGACTATAGGTGCAACAACAGTCCCCTGGGGTGCTCCAGTGTTTGTTACAATTACTGACAACTCAAAAATATTATTCACTGATTTTAATCTAACAAATTGAGGTCTCTTTGTCAGAAAATCTAAGATCCAGAGAGTTACAATTTTTGCCAAACCCATATCCAACAATTTAGGAATCAGGATGTGTGGCTGTATTGTATTAAAAGCACTTGAAAAAACTTACCGAAACTGGTAAGTTACTCAAAGTTCTAATATAGCCTTTGGAATAAACTCCTCTACCATCCAAAAACGGTGATGTGTTTATATGTATTTGGGGATTTTGCTTCCATCCATATTTACCATATTCAGTGACATTGGGAACATTCGTTGGACTTTTGAAATAAACTAAATAGCCCTTTCAACTACTGAATGATCTTCAAGGTGTGGCACACAAGGGACCTCTTAAATGTCTTTAAAAATCCATTCAATAAGATAAGGCACTATATCCAACGCACTCAGTATCAAGTGAGTGGTTTTTTAATTCTTTTTTATCTTACAAAAGTTAGTTGAAAACTGGCAAGATCACATCAGGATTCAAATCCCAAATGTTCTTCCTGCAAGGGAAGAGCCATACCTCAGGACCATATAAGCAGATCCTGTCTGGCTAACAACCAAACTGATACTAGGCTCCTGGAACAACATCCATATTACGGTTTTCTTTCAGTTATGGCTATCGCAATAGTCAAACCATTGTAGCAGGTTAGGTTCATTGAAAGTTCTATGCATAAATATACAAAATAAATGCATTTGAGATTTAATTATTTTTTCTCTCTACACTTTGACCGTATATAGCGAGAAACAGAAAAAATATAGCAATTCTGTTCAACAGGTATCTCAGTGCCGAAAAGAAGGCAAAAGCATGCAACAGTTAATCCCTTCGCTGCTTGTGCCCCTAAATTCCACCGGCCAGACTGCACATGCTGCATGACATGTGCCTGTAGAATTTACAGGTTTATGACATATGACATATTTCAATATGTTTGCTTTCTGGCCTAAAGGACACAGCTGCATAAAAAAAATTAAAAATTGCATATTGTTTGGAAACCATACCTTCGGGAATTAATCTATAAGTTTCTATGTTGTCCTCTGGCAGCGAAAGGGTTAAACATTCATAAGTAACTCCACAACTAACATCACAACAAACAGGCCACAAAAAAATCTAAATTTGCCCACGACTTGACTTACCACAGGTAATATAGCCGTTGCCATTTCGATCGAAAATTTGAAACGCCAAAGCATAGGTGGCATCAGGGGCACAGAGCAAAGCTTCAAAGCCTTGGAACTCTGAGAAAGAGATGAGTCTGAGGAAAGAATATGTATACATTTGTGAACTCTATATGAACTTAAATTAGAGATAGGGGTGAGAAGGAGAGATAGAGAGAGAGAGAGAGGGAGAGAGAGAGAGAGAGAGAGAGAGAGAGAGAGAGAGAGAGAGAGAGAGAGAGAGAGAGAGAGAGAGAGAGAGAGAGAGAGAGAGAGAGAGAGAGAGAGAGAGAGAGAGAGAGAGAGAGAGAAAGAGAAAGAGAGAGAGAGAAAGAGAAAGAAAGAGAGAGAGAGAGAGAGAGAGAGAGAGAGAGAGAGAGAGAGAGAGAGAGAGAGAGAGAGAGAGAGAGAGAGAGAGAGAGAGAGAGAGAGAGAGAGAGAAAGAGAGAAGAGAGAGAGAGAGGGAGAGAGGAAACGAAGAAGGGAGAGGGTAGGGATTTGCTTCATTGAAATCAACCCCGTTTACCATTGTGGTGATCTCAGGGTGAATTAAGAGGACACAGCAAGATGAAAGATAAGTGAAAGAGGGACAGGAAAGAAGCAGTAGCTATCAGTAGCGGAAAGTACGGAGGCAAGTAGAGTGAGAATAAGACTGAGGGGCCAACATTCAGACAGAGACAGGGGGGGGGGGGGGGAATTTGATAAGACATAAACACACAGCTAGACAGAGATAGTCAGGGAAAGGGAATGAAAACAAGTAGGTTAAGCAGGCACAAAAGTCGTAACATGGACAGGAACATCAGACAAAGGAAAAACAAACGCCAAAACAAACCCACAGGGAGCAAATGCAGAAATTATGCATAGGGAATGAAAAAAACAAGAAAAGAAAATGCTCAGGTGATGAAAAACAAAAATTGCTGCAGTGTCCATTTCAAATAATCAATTTACTGAAAGTGAAATAAATACAGAGACCTAGTGTAACTTTAAATTGCATGATCCTTGAGAATTGATTTTCACATAAATGTAAAACATACATCTGACAAAAGGCTAAGCTATGTAGACAAAAAGTCCCAACTCACTTATCTCTTGAGGTGTCCACGGTAGAAGCATAGAGGGTGAAGGTGTAGAGGTCATAATTGTCTGCCTCCAACAGTTGCAAGTAGCGATGGATGAGATCAGAGTAGGTCATGAACCTCTCTCCTTCAACCTCTTTGGACGCATACTGGCAATAAAAAAAAAGAAGAGAATTACAAGGGGGGAAAAAATCAACTCATGGATTGTTTATATTGTAAATCTATGAGCAACTGTGTGATGATTTGAGTTAAGTTTGTATACATAAAGTAGGTTGTCCAGCGAAAAAATCAACTCGAAATTTCAATGTGGAAAGACTTCTATCAAAGAAATGAAACAAAGAAGTAAAAACATGTAGAGATACATCTTTTTAATGCAAAAATCCGAAACCCGACATGGATAAGCTCCATTAAACATATCAATTCAAAACACAAACCATCGGCTTTCTTGAAAAGTAGTGTGACTACCCACTTCATTAACGTTTCCTCTGGGTCAGTGACATTCACAGTTCAGCATGTTTTACAATTAGAGCCCCATGTTTTACCATTTTTTCCTACCCCAGACATTAATTTGCAACCGTTTTCAACCTTTCCCACCCAAGTAGAAAAATTCAACATAATTGTATCCGACTTTCCACCTCGCTGGATACCTTGATTGAGACTATTATAGATTAAAATTCACAGTTAACGGGGCTGAAGAAATATTATTTCATAAAAGAACATCTGAAACATTGAAGAATGTCAATCTCCCCACATACATTTACAAAATAAATGACAATGCTGCTTTGAGTTTTGTGGTGTTGGTGACCGAGCAGTTAGGCTTCAGGACTTGGGATCAGGAGGTCTCAAGTTCGAATCCTTGCAAAGCTAGGTCCCATGTGTTCCTTCTAAAAGATACGTAACATGAATTTTCCCAAATCAACCCAGGTGCAAATGGGTACAAGCACTGGCTTGGGAGTAAAAGCCTGCATCAAACTAGCATCCTGTCTAGGAGGTGATTATTATTTCCTATTCCGCTTTACGCTATAGAAACCGAGATAAGCTGTGACTGTGGGCCATAATGCCCTTGAAGGAACTTTACTTTTACTGCTTTGGGTTTCACCTCATTTTGAATCTTATCTTTTAAACTTATCAGACAATGCCCTATTCAATTGACAAAACATAAAAAATGACTGAAAACAACCTCAGAATCAAATATTCCTTCCCATGTAGAAATGATACTGACATCACCACCCCCCCCCCCCCCCAGTCTGTGAATAATTACAAACCTTCTCAAAGACGGTCTTCAGGTCCTCGACATCGGCTCTCTTGATCAAGCTGGTTGGCTAAATGAATAAAAAAATTCAAGACACATGAGAAAACATTCAATATTAGAAAATGATACCACTGTGGATGAACACTAACAAAATTAACGATGGTGTGTGAGGGGAGGGGGAAGAATACTAAAGAGGCTAACAAACGCCTTAACCTTCGATGACTGTAAATAATGCCTAGACCACGGCTCATAGTGATCCTAAAATTTCAGGAAATTCTAGATTTTCTGGGACATTTTCAAAAATTCTAGGAGAATCGAATCGATGCCAGTTTCCTTTTCAAATTAAATGATTTCTTAAAGTTTCAAAATATTGCTTTGATGCTGAAACAATATTGCTCTGCTTTAAAACCTTGTTGGGTTTTTTTAATAAAGAAAATTTAGGTGTAGAAACAAGTATCAACATTAGTGTATTGATAGCCATGACAATGTCAGGCTGTCAGAAATAATTAAAATTTTAGGAGTATCTGGGAAGAAATGAAAAAAATATGAGATTCTAGTCGATTTTAGGAGATTCTAGTTTTAGGAGATTCTATACGACTTTAGGAGATTCTAGGCCCTTATCAGGAGATCCTATGCGATTTTTAGAAGATTCTAGGCAATTTTAAGAGATAGTTTATGGAGTGCTATGAGCCCTAGCTAGATAGCAGCCATAAGATATAATTTACAACAAGAATGTTCAAGAATTTTTTAAATTATCAATTTATGCTTTTACTTTCCTTCAGACCAATCAAAAATGGGCTCCTATAACAAATATCTACTTAAAAAACAACAAATCCAATTGAAAACAAAAACGTGTCCTTTACCTTCCTGTCTGAGCTTAATTAAGGACTGAATTCGACAATGACATTGTCTGTGTCAATATTTAAGTTGAAATACAAATTTTAGGCCACCTTTATATCACAATCCATCTCGCTCAGTACCGTAGTTCCTCATCTACAGTCTTACTCACCACTCTCACTGAGAGCGAGAGTCCAATAGCCGTCTGAAAAACACCTTCGAAATGTCCATGAAAAATCCACCAGTCTCAAAAATACTGAGTTGATGACTATCAGTAAGATAATAATATGATGGAATAGGAGAACAAAAAGTAAAAGAAAAAAAGAACGTTCCTAGTTAACAAAGAATTTGTTAGAACCCCGGCACCGAGGGATCATCGAGCGAACGATAAGCTCATAATCGGTGTCCTCTAAAAATGAACTCATACAACTGATATCCCAACAGCACTATATATAGATTACAGGCAAACAAACAAACAAACAAACGCATAAATAAACAGAGCGAAATCAGAGCAATTACACCACCTCATTGCTGTGAGACTTCACTACAAAATAGTAACCAAACTGAAGCACTACATACTACAAATCTCTCCTTTTCTGCAAAGTCACTGTACTTTAATCATCTCCTTTTCTGCAAAGTCGCTGTATTGTCAAACAATCGTGGAGTCAAGCTATTCGTGGTTGACAAAATTAACAATAACATGCACAAGAAATTCACATCGCTTGAAGATCACGGTTTGCCTTCCTGTACGTCGTCAAAACTCCGACCGTAGGTTTAGTATTGACAAATTCATTGGTAGGCTTCACCCTCACAGAGGCATTCACAAGAATATTGTATGCAAGGCACCGTTCACACATTGCATAGCCAAAGTTGACCATCGTCTTAAACGTTTTAAAGCGTATGCGCTTATGCCAGGAAGCCTCAGGTCGACCAAGACGCGATTGCCGAAATTATAGACGTAAATAAAGTTCAATTAGGGCCGTTACGGCCCATAGAGCCGGAGCTAATCCCGATTCCAAAAGTGTGAAGCGGAACAGATGATTGTAAAAGAGAGAGAGAGAGAGAGAGAGAGAGAGAGAGAGAGAGAGAGAGAGAGAGAGAGAGAGAGAGAGAGAGAGAGAGAGAGAGAGAGAGAGAGAGAGAGAGAGAGAGAGAGAGAGAGAGAGAGAGAGAGAGTGCTCAACTTTCTCTAGTCTCATCACATCAACGTATCAATGAAGTGGTACATTTAGTAATGCAACGCCATTACCACTATCATCTGACAACCCAAAGGCAATGGAAATAACGTCATTATAAACGAACAATGTATTATGGGATGAAATTCGTCTTTCAGAAGAAGATTGTTTTCTTCATTTCATCAGCCCATCATACATTTATGATGCATTATGGGATAAAAAATATGTCTTAAGTTGATTTTCTTTTCATTTCTCCACCCATGGCTATTAATATACATCATCACTGTTTCATCTTGTTTTTTTTTGTCTTTAAAAAGTTGCTCATCCAATGGGCTACGGCTGCAGTTGTAAATTTCCTGGTATTTCATTATCTATCTCAAAACAGGAAGAGCCTATTTACAGTTACCTCTAGTCATACATCAATATGTCGCTTTGCCTTATTTATTATCCTTTCTTTTTTTTTTTTCCACAAAAAGGAAAGTATAATTCCACGTGTTAACAGTCCAATGCATGACTCAAAGAACTTGTTTTATTAATCAATATGTACATCATTAATAATGTATGCTAGTGCATTATTAAGTAATAAAATCGACATCAACAGCTGCGCCTAGTAAAGATCCAAGTTTTTAATTTGACAAAGAACACAATAGACAAATGTGGCATTGTCGGGGGGGGGGAGGTGGGTTTGGTTTTGTTGGAGCTTTTTTAGAGAGAGAGAGAGAGAGAGAGAGAGAGAGAGAGAGAGAGAGAGAGAGAGAGAGAGAGAGAGAGAGAGGGGGGGAAGGTGGGAGTAAGGATTGAACAGTAAAGGAAGGATCCTCTTTGACGGAAACTGTAGTGGCAGGTACACTGTACTGTAAAATATCGTTTCAAATGGGTTCAATCTGTCTGGTCACCGACGTGGGAGACATGCAATTTGTAAGAACATTGAATTTGGGTGACCTTATGGATGATAGAGCATATCTTTGTTGGGAGAGAGACAGATTGTTTCTTGAAGTAACCCTGTCCACCATGGCGGTGATCTCAGGGGTCGTAGCTGACTAATGTTACTGACAACTGTGCAGGCAGAACGTAAAGCACTTTAAAAAAGCATAAGCTTCCGTCCATATTTGTAAATATTGTAAAATATAGTCAATCTGTTAACAAAATTGAAACACATGTAAGTACTCTAGATATGTCGATACGCACCAATTTCTTTCAAGAGAGAGTGTGAGTGAGAGAAAGAGAGAGAGAGAGATAGAGAGAGAGAGAGAGAGAGAGAGAGAGAGAGAGAGAGAGAGAGAGAGAGAGAGAGAGAGAGAGAGAGAGAGAGAGAGAGAGAGAGAGAGAGAGAGAGAGAGAGAGAATAAACAAGCTGAATTCCCGCTCAATGAGCAAGTTATTAAAGCATGACGATGTAACTGTTAACATAAAAAAGCTGACATCCCACTCAACGAGCAGGTTGTCATCCTTATCTGAGTCCAACCTCGGCCAACTAATATTTAGTAGGTCTAGAGTAGCTTTGGGTCTATCTCTAGACCTAAATGTAGAGCTAGATCTAAGAGGGAGGCTTTTCATAGTCGGGGAAACTCTTTAATGTGCGCAAGAGGTCTAGAGGTTGACCTGCTGAAAAAAAGACTGTTCAGCGCTGGACTGGCGGCCAGTTTTTTCGCGGACTTTGTGGGTTACCGAAAAGTGTGGGCTTCTGCGGCAATCGTAATGGAATTGTGTTTAAAGAAAAGAATTATTTTTTTTAATATGTCTAAAACATGCACAAGTAAAACACAAAAGTGGTGTTAAAATTTGAGCATTATCTGTTCAGCGGTTTGAGAGCCTGTTCTGACTGGATGAAAACGCAATGTCGTAAAGTCTGCCAATATAATATATATATTATACTAGTACTTCTGGAAAAATGCAGAGCCATAGTAGATTGTGACGAGGTAAATATGAGCACATCTGCATGTCTCAATTTTGTTTTGAGGCTAGAGGTATAAAAAAAGGTCCAGAGAACAGAGTACAGCCTGGTTTGCATTGTGTGACGCCGAGTGGATGATACATGTACTACAATATGAACTCCTAGTCACGTCGCCAGCCTACACAGGTTTTACCCCCCCCCCTAACCTGATTTGCACCTTGGTAGAGCGAGGCACTGCTAGTCTAGTGTTTTGCATGGGGAATGCAATGTCAAACTTAGCATTACCAGGTTCCAAACGCAAGACATTTCGATTCGACATCCAGCAGCCTAACAGCTGCAAGCCAGGAAAACACCGTGAAAAGAAAGACTTCTTGAAAGACTTCATTAGAGAGAAAAGCAAGTCCCATACTCACAATTCAGCATAGGCGGGTAATCGGGAGAAGAGGTCTGATTTGTGTAGGCATATAGCATAATGTGACCGTTTGTCATTGCTTTCCAGGCCAGTCCCGATTGCACTGCTGGATCGACAGGAGAGCCAGAAAAAATTGCCCAGATCGAATCAATTTCAAACTGAGCTATTGGCACGTCTCATAGAGCTACTCAGAACATCAAGCTGTATCATAACTAACATACTCTGTCGTCTTCTTTTTATTTTTTCCTCTACTATTACCTTCTTCTTCGTTGTCAAATGTGTGTACAACAATAACATATATTATTATCATCCAGTACATCACACAATAAATAAGAAATAGAACTGCTTAACTACTCCCACCAGTTTTCCAGGCTAGCAAATAAAGGGCAGTATAGGACAGCTCCATGTCATCGGTAAACAAACAAGACCCCGGTTATCAAACTGATTGACAGATGACTAAATAGGACCCCACCTATCCCATTTTAGTTATACACGTACGTGCATTAACAACATGCAACATGTTATCAAACCGATTTTTCTGTCTGTGACGCCTTCTTCATCCTGATAGCTAACCAGCTTGTCCCTGGGGAAGACCCCTAGTGAGTGGAGCAAGCAAGATGTTTCATCCCAGTGCTCAAAACTCTTGGAAGTTTTGAAATATCTCCCACACAGGGTGCAAAGCTTGTCCTGCTGGGTCATGCTGACGAAGGTCAGCAAAGGGCCGCCAGGTGACGATCGCTCCTGCTAGCTTTGCCGCGCTTAACGGCTATAGGTCCAATTAATCCGCTTTTATCTGGCTAAGATAGCCATCGACGTCAAATGTGAATGCTTCCCCAACTTTAAAGAGTGTTACATTAACTGATGAAAGAATATTATCAAGAAGCGTTTCGTTTCTACACAGTCAAGGCCTCAATTAGATCCATCATTTCAGTACAATAACAGACATAAGGTATTAAGTAAAACGTTTAAACACAAAATCTACACAGGCGAAAGCCATCATACTTTGACAAAACAAGGACAATACATACAAGTGCGTGCTTACAAAAAGACATTTTTGCGGTCATTAGTATGAACAGAACAACATCGATTTTTTGTAGTACTCCAATTAATCAGTGATGATAACGGAGATAAAACAACAAAAAAGAGAAGAAAATTATCGGTGTCGCGACAAACCACCCACGACCACCCTTCCCCCCCCCCCCCCCAACCCAGGATATCATGTGAAAACAAAAACGTTGAATACTCTATTGTGTTGTTTTAAATAGAATAAAAGCATAAATATGCAGGTATGCAGATGTTGAATTACGGCTAATTAGAACAATGCATTGGAAATGAAGTGATAATGATGGCCCGTGTTTCCTGTTTCAATTAGTACGTGTGGAAGACATGTTACATTTATATCTTATTTCTTGCACAGATACAACGTCTGCGGATATACTCCTGGAGCGTCGTAAGATCGGGGTGGGCAGTGTAGAAATGAATTATATTATCATTATACTGGCATCTAAAGTTCTCATCGGCATAGGAATAGATTGTAATCAAAATATCGCCCGACAACAGAAAACATCGAGGAGATGATTGGTAGTTCACTTAAGTATTTGTGTTTACGTTGGTGTTGGTATCGATAATTGTACAGACAGAATTGCCAAACCCCGTCAAATATCGCTAAAAACGTTGATGGAAGGGGAAAATGGAATCGTCAGCATAATTATTTAGATTCTAGGTTTCACTCTACTGCCGCTGGTTCGCGAACAATTTGAATTCTGCGACGGGAACGGTGGAAAAAGGAGGAAATTTCCTCTAAATGTTGAAAAAGGAGGAAACTTCCTCTGAAAGATGAAAACAGAGGAAACTTCCTCTGAATACGTATGAATGCCGAAAAAAGTGAATTTCCGCCAATTAGCAGAAAGTTATCATAACTGAATAATGAGACTAGCGGGCACAAACAATATTGTAACTCTTAAAACACAATGAAATAAATATATATATATGTATCACTATGTACATTTAATGTTATTTGCAGGTAGATTTGTGTGCATATACCAGGGAGGGGGGGGCTGTGTTCTAATATTTGTGTATATTCATTATGAGTTTCATACTCATTTGTGAATTTATAATGCCTCGTACTCGTATCTCTACCCTTGCAATTGACTGATGACAGCTTTCCGTACCCTGTTCACCCACCCAGCAACCCAAGCCCGAATTTGTACTGTCGTCAAGTCAGTGCTAACGTATGGCTCAGAAACATGGAGAACCACCAAAAAAAAACCACCCTTCAAAATATACAATCATTCATAAATTATAGATGTCTGAGGAGAATTGTCAAAATATTCTGGCCTGAAGTTATCTCAAACATTAATCTACGGGAACGAACTGGACAAGTAAAGCTGAAAAAAGATTTAAACAAAAGAAATGGGGAAAGATAGGCCACACACTTAGAAAGGACCCCAACACAATAACAAGACAGAGCCTTACATGGAACCCCTATGGTAATAGATCGAGGGGTCGGCCAAGGGCTACATGGAGAAGAGAACTAGGGAGAGATGAAGAAGAAGGGGCAAACATGGAAATCTATGGAGAGGCTGGCCCAGGAGAGAAGTGATTGGAGATTATTTGTTGATGACCTATGCTTTCCCCCAGCGAGCTAAAAAGGCAGAAGAAGAATGTGTGGGGTGCAATGGTGCTCTAAAATATGCTGTTTTGGGATTGTTTGGTTTGGAAAGCTTTGTCTATACATGCTCATGTATGTGTCTATATCCTGTTGAATGTCACTAATTAAATTTTCATTAATTGTCTTTGTGTGTGAGATTGCTTTGTGGACTTAAATAAATGCTTTGTTGATATTGTTGAAAACAAACGCTATCCTGTGTGCTTCATCAATAATTATTGGGCAATGTGTGCATGCCCTTGTCTATGTGACGGTTGTTTGTGTAATTTTTGTATAAACCTTTTCTTGTAAGTATTTATGACTTTGCCAATAAAAAATGGACTGTGGCATGCCTGTGGCGTGATTCTGTATTTGATAAGAAGTTTTTCATGTGTGTTATTTGTGATAATTTATGTTCTGATAATTTATGATTCTCTAGGGCATGATCCATGCTAGAGTTGTTTGAAAAATAAGAGGAGTCAGTAAAAATCGATTTGATAAAGGAAAATCGGTTAAAATGATTTACATTCAAGGGAATCGCATTGTACACATACTTAACTCAGGCAAAATAGGGAGCGGGTGAAGAAAGTACGTTATAACTTTGTAATGGTTTGTGACCGCAAATTAATTTTTTTTACAGAAAGAAGGGCGATAACCAATCTTTAAAATCAATTTGTTTTCGTTAACTATGTTGGTGTAGTTTTTTTTAGCAATTAGATAAATATAATGACCAAAGCAAAACTAAACTAAAATCATAAATACATCTCTTAAAAATGCTTTTATCAGAAAAGCTACAAATCCAAGAGAAGTGATACTTTCACAGAGAACAGAGAAGACATTGATGCTATGCATTAACAAAAACTGAGACAATCGGTGTGAAAGCAGCGTTGTTATAGCGAGAAATCCAGCTGACAGTGCTTGACCCCTGACAGGTGAACGCAAGAGGCTAATTAATGAGTTTTGACAGCCACCAGTAATAGGGGCAAATTGCTACACAGCAATTCGACGCTGTGCCCAACAAACAACAATACACGTGGAATTTTAACAGTCATCAGCCACAAAAAAACGAAAACTAAAGTCGTTCTCCTTCTATTATATAACTATATGCAGTGTTATATATATATGCAGTGCAGCACCCCAGTAACCATAAATGGTTGGGTGACCTATTATGACAATGTGAAAGTTACAGATAAATGAAAACAGTAAATACAAAGTGGGTGGAATCAAAGGGCTTAACCTATCCAGGCCTCCTGTCTGGAATATATTGAATGTAGAAAACCGTTGGACTTTGCCAGGCTACAGAAAGTACCTGACTTTGTTGAGAAAAATATACAAACTACCTTCTAAAACATAGTCATTGAACATTGTGCAAAGTACATAGTATCCGAATGTTGCAGCTATGAGATTTACAAAATGAAACAGTGCAGATCAAAACATTTTTTTTGTCATCCTCACTTGTCTTTGATTGGATACTTTCTCCTTTACTAGAGAAGGAAGGCGGACCTTGAGTGGCTTCTACTTCTATTCCTACCAATCATTTACTAAAAGCAACTGCTTAAAACAAAGAAAAGACACAAACTGGCGATTGATATATTTTGTTTTGTTTGTCTCATTCATTGCAGTTTACCCTGGATGAGTGGTTAAAAGGTAATGTACTGTGACCCAGAAGTGCTGGGTTCGAGCCCCCCCTTCAGGCATTTAGTTTTTTTCCCTCTACAAGAAAATTGTCCCCAATTGCTCCCCCTAATTGCTCACTTGGTTAACATGAGCGACTCCTATTCCATTGAGCGCAATTCAAGCCTGACAAAGATCAGGTAAAGCAATCCTCTATTTTTAAAACATGATGCTAATAAGGTTTATATTTGATTTGATTTACCCACATCACGACTATGGTGCTCTCACTCTCAGGATTTCTGGTAAGATTTTTAATTTTGCCCGGACTGTCCTGTAACCAGTCAAAGGAACTTTAATGTGCAGTGTTGTGATCTGCACACGTGATCACCTTTTTATCATCCGTCTGCCATGGGACTAGGTGCTGATCCATCTACTTGGACCAGGGAGATGCATTTGCTCGAAAAAACTCAAGAAAGTATTCAACCGTTGCCTCTGGACTACTGAGTCCCGTACTAGTAAGATCATGTGATTTGCTAAGTCCTCGGGAAGATCCTTTTGATGTTTCTATTTCTATACACCACCGCAGATCTACGGCACATGAGAAGTGAGGAGCGCTGTGTGGCTTTGTTACAAATGGTTCCTTGGCCTAGTAAGGGGGTAGTCGGACAAGGGACGACCCATTATTCGTTACGTTCCCAAGTCTGACCACCATTTTTAAAAAATAAAATTCCATCCATCTCCAGTCACTTATATTTGGTAGCAGCCAAAACAATTACCCTTGGCAAGACTGTCAGGCATCTTAATATCCCCAAGACAACATTTGGTATTAAGGTGAGGGTGAACACTCCATAGAGAAGGCACCCAAGACTGTCCTCATCAAGGAGGAGCAAAACTTTGTTGATTGGCTGACCAAGTCCTCCATGATGAGGGCCTGTAGTAGACCTAGTGGCACTTTACAAAAGTGGCTAGGTGATTTTTAATTCTTATATATGCCAAATAAGTTACATATAAAAAGTATTTTATTGAGTATTTATGTATGTTATCTATTCTATGTTATGACTTTTATTCAGCGGCAAAATTTCACCACCCCCCCTCTTTGTTTTTCAGAAGGTTCTTACATATTTTCACTGGGTTTTCACATAATCAAGGGGTGACCCCCTTTCTTTTCACTTCATTCCCATTTAAAACTTTTTGTGAGGGATTCCAATCTGGCCAACCATTCCTTGTGTCACCGGGATATCAATAGTTAAGGAGTGCCGACCTAGCCTAGTAGCAAAGAACTGATCCCTCTCTCTCTACCTGTCAAAATGAATCTAGACTAGATCTCTAGAATATCAATTTCTACATGTCTGTGAATTATTTGTTGTATTAATGTTAAAGTTAAAGTATCATTTGAGATGATGGTCGGAAATGGGCAGGTTGGTGGTCGGCTGCAGGCCTAGTTGGGTTATCTCCAAAGATGCCATCTTTTCACTGAAAGACTGCAGTTTAACACCATTTCAGCATTAGTATGTGTTGCAGACATATTTTGTTCTCTGTGAATATGCTGTTTTCACTGTAGTTGGTCTGCACATTAGATAATAAGAGAGGAAACAGGAAAGGGCGGCCATAAGTGATTGGGAAAACGGCATATATGTCACTCTAGATGTTATCATTTTCTTAGAGCTAGATCTACTCATATTACAAAAATGGCTGTTGTTATTCCCAACCATGTTGGAAATACTAATTTTTCTTATTCCCAACCGGGTTGGGAGAAATACTAATACTAGCTGTCATTATCCCAAACCTGCTGTAAATACCATTTTATCTTATTTCCAACCGGGTGTTGGGAATACAGCTAGATTATTTCTTATTCCCAACTGGGTGGTGTGAAAACTTTTTTTTTATAATTCCTAACCGTTTATTATTATTATTATTATTATTATTATTATTATTATTATTATTATTATTATCATTATTATTGTTATAGGCTATGAAAGATATACGGGTTTTCACAAGACAACCATCGCGGGAAGTCGCGGCTTTTATCCAACAATTTCCTTTCACAATGGCTGCCACATAAGTCGATGTTCAAGGGACTTATTACAAAAGATCGACTTAAGTTACCCCCCCCTGAGATGATTTTCATTGTAACGGTCTTGGGTATTGTTACTAATTACTGACTGCTGACGTGTGCTCACATGCGTGTGTTGTTTTTGTGTATTATTCATGCTCGAGCAATGTGAAAGAGAGAAGTGACGATGATGGAGTGGTATTTGCAAGAGTAAGATCGTGCATGCGATTTGACCTCTGGCTTCAATTCTAATAAACCAATAGCCTGTTTTGTAAAGTGCTTTGCGGAGATAGATCTACTATTACTACTGTGCACTAATATTGATGCCGATGGTCAGGTACACAATGATTGGGTAAGTCCTTGGCACCTCCATCTTCTTTCTACCCCCCCCCAATACACACACACACACCTCACCTACACACCTTAAAACCTGTAAAGTACAATTAGTACAAGTTGAACTTCATCAACATCATGCAATGTGTTACATACTGTATTACACAGCGTACTGAACAAAGAAGGAGGCATAAAGTTTCTCACCCCCCCCCCCCCCCCCCCCCCCCATACTTGCACATCAATGCTGACAATAGGATGTAGACTCGTGCGACATAATTTACATATTATAGTTATTGATGGCCGCCCACCCACCTCCCCCGGCCCGCCCGCTTTCATTCTTACTGGGTACAATTGACTAGGAGTAAGAGAGACAAGACAACAGGTCATATGGCCAACTATATGCCAACACCTGAGCGGATTTTATTTACTTGCGCTAATTGAATCTTGTGATGTAGAGTGAGGGCAAGTGGATGAGCGTTTAATAATCATTAGCCTAATACAGGTAGATCTACATTAATTGTATTGATCGTGTTCTCGAGCTGTGGGTCAACTGCTGTGAATGCCATTGAAATTGAAACGACTTATGCAATCATATTTTCTTTCATTTTACCATCTGCAGACCGTGAAAAAAGATTGACTTGAATGGACTTTTAAAGCAGTTTTGTCTCCTAATCAATGTGTGGGGGATGGGATCGTCAAAAAAAAATTCGACTTAGATTAAAATCGACTTATTTATGCAACGTCGACTGATGTAGCATCCACTGTTACTGTATGTATTTTGAATTAGTATTAGGTAGGCCTATTGCAAAATTTCGTTCATCTCCCAATGGTTGCAGGGAAATTATATCTAGGTCGGCGTCTCCAGTCGGGAATCTGCACACTAATGAGTTGCCGGTGAATAGTGCTGGCCATAAATAAACCCCACTACATTGCCTGCCTTTGTAAATGGACAACTGTAGATTCTACCAGCGCACTCCTGAGAACTTAAAGAATTACATTAAATCTAAATAGACCTAATCTAGATCTAGCAGACAACGAAAAAATGGGAGATAGGACAAAAACTTTAAAAGACAACTTCTGACCTTCTTCGGTGTCTCGCACTTTGCTGTCCAGATAGGCCATACTTTGGACACTATATCCAACTTGATTCCCTGAAAAGACAGCAATAGTCTTGTTAATGCATAATCAAAATCGGCTCCCACATTTTTCTTTATGTGTCAGAGTTAACATGCAGAATGATAAATATGATCAAATATATTGAGTTGTGGAAGACCACACAAACCCTACCGTCCTATCACCCGCCATGTTTCACCTCCGAGGTGAAGGTTATAGGGTTAAATGGTGTTTTTCTGAAAAACAGCATCGATATCCCGAATTATCGTAAAGTAATCATGACTCCAATTATTCGTCCTACTCATTCACTCTCTTGATCGGAAAAAAATGTTGCATCAACAGATGATTCTTCTTCATGCAAAACCATTACGTTTGGTGAGAAAATAGGATGAATTTATAGGTTGCATCCGCACAATTGGCAAAAATGTAAAAATATTAAATAGGTCATTTCATTCCAAGTCATTTTCAACCCCATTGAGAGTATATAGATCTAGCACAGAGTCCGATTACACACATCGTGCATAACCCGATCTGCCAACATCCAAGTCCTCATTCACGCTTGATTCAAGTGGAGAGCATACTCATGGATCTTTTTGAATGGCTTGGACGTTGTGAAAACAAAGTAATATTTGACTCCCGCAATTTTCAAACCCGCGCCCTTGGGATTACATGAGGACCTAGATGTACTTTTCAAAAAGACAAAATGTCCTTTAGATCCACCTAAATTCTAAAGCCCTAGGCCTAGTCCAGTTTGATCAATCTTCAAAATCAGCTTAAGAAAAAAAAATCAAAAACGTATTAAGCTCGATTTCGATCAAAAGGGTATTGAGCTTGATCTTTGACCTGAACAGCCCGCTCATTTCAAAAGGTACACACGCTTTGTGAAGTCAACAGTATATTTGCCATTGCGTGTGAACAGAGACTTGTACTAGCACACTTTCACACAATACATCCAAATGATAAAACTAGGGGTGTGAAAACCCACCTGATATCACGGGGTTGAGGCACAGTAATAATAGTGATATCCTTTTGGAACACAACTCCTCATTACAGATCGCGGCGATATTACGGTTTAACGCTGTGGGTTTTTTCTTTGTTTCTTGCTTTGTTTTGTTCGTTCGGTGGGGGTTTTTTGGTGGGAGGGGCTGGAAGTACGTTTGTATTTTGTTGTTGTTGGTTCCTTGCGAGAGTATAGTTAGATTGGTTGGTAGTGCGCTCTTTTTCGTTACAACCCCATACGTGGTTCACATAGTAGACCTATTGTTCTGTCTATATGGTATGCCTTGGTTTGAGGTACAGGGAATGTTAGCGCCTTCTGATTTTGTCCGTTTATTACTTTCATCTTAATATTAAAAATAATGATGACAATTATAATAATAATGATAATACTAATTATAATATTAATAGTAGTAGTAGTAGTAGTAGTAAAAGTAGTAGTAGTAGTAGTAGTAGTAGTAGTAGTAGTAGTAGTAGTAGTAGTAGTAGTAGTAGTAGTAGTAGTAGTAGTAGTAGTAGTAGTAATAGTGGTAGTAGTAGTAGTAGTAGTAGTAGTAGTAGTAGTAGTAGTAGTAGTAGTAGTAGTAGTAGTAGTAGTAGTAGTAGTAGTAGTAGTAGTAGTAGTAATAACCATAATAATAATAATGATAATAATTAGAATTAGCTGAAGAAATGGAAAATTTCAAAGTAGACATTTTGGCTATACAGAAACAAAAGAAAAAAGGACAAGGAATAGAAATTGTAGGACCAAATTTAATCTCCTCAGGAGTAGATGTCAAAGATAGAGTTAGAGCAGGACTATGCCTCCTAATGCATAAAAGACAAGAAATGCTACTAGAAAGTTGGAAATTTATAAGCCCACGGCTATTAGAGGTTAATATTAAACCAAAAGGAAGAGAAATTAAATTATTTATAGCTTATGGACCAAACAAAGGTGCGACCAAAGAAGAAAAGATATCTTCGAAAATGATTTACAAATAGCTGCAGAGAATCTCAAACCCAAACAAGAATTAATGGTTTTAGGAGATTTAAACGCCAGAATAGGCAACAATGTAGAAACACCAGAAGGAGTAATAGGTAAAGAAAGATAGACAACAACTTTTCTAAATGGAGAGAGACTAATAGATTTTTGCCTAAAGAATAACATGAAAATAGCTAACACATTTTTTCCTCATAAAGATATATACAAAAGTAAATGAAGACAGGTGTGAAAAGTCAATCATAGACTTCATAATAGTTAGCAGTTCCCTTTTTTTTACAGTACTATGGATGCAAGAGTAAACAGAGGAGCAGAAAGAGTTAGTGATCATCACCTAGTGATAGCCAAAATGAGATTATTAACTGAAGAAAAGAAATAGAAAAGGAAATAGAAGAAAGCTACTAAACTCAAAATAGAATAACTAGATAAACCAATAGTAAAACAGATATACCAATCCAGGATAAAAAGATATATCAGTGAAAGGCAGATGGATCTGAAGGAAAGCACAATAGAAGAAAAATTGCAAAAATATAAAGAAACACTCCTCAGTTGTACTGAAGAGGTCTGTGGTAGGAAACAAATTAAAAGAGATACGAAAAGAACAGCATGGGGGAATGATAATGTCAAGACTAAGATCAAAGAAAAGAATGATGCCTGGAAGAAATATTTGCAAACAAAGAGACCAGAGGATAGCATAGATTACGTGAGTAAAATAACTATCGCCAAGGAGGAAGTTAGGAAAGCAACACAGGAACAGTGGGAAGAGTTTGGACAAAGACTTCAAGAAAGCTATCAAGGAAATCAAAAGCTGTTCTGGGAGCAATGAAGAGCATGAGAAAGACCAAAGCATGTCCAATACGAAAAATTAAGAACGCCGAAGGAGAAATAATGAAAGGAGACAGGAAATCATGGAAACGTGGAGAAAGTATTTTCAACAATTAAATAATCCCTCCAGAACGTATGAAACAAGGAGTACAAATCAATTATTAAGAGTTACAAGTAATCAATATGAGACAGCTGAAGATGTAGATATCCCAATAGAAGAACTCCAAAACAACTATAAGAAAAGTGAAAGTAGACGAAGCTCCAGGAGCAGATCAAGTTTATCCATAAATGATTAAAAATCAAGGGAGAGAGGCAGACAAACTACTACATGCAATATGCCAACAAGCATGGAAGTCCGAACAGGTGCCAAACGACTGGAAAAAGGGAACGGTAGTACCAATACACAAGAAAAGATCAACTATGGAATGCTCAAACTACAGAGGAATATCGCTACTTAGCATACCAGGAAAAGTGTATGCCTGGATTCTGGAAATGAGTAAAGGATCAGATTGAAGAACACCAGAGTGGATTTAGACAAGGAAGAAGTGTACAAGATCACATATTTACAATTAGAAAAATAATAGGAAAATTACTTGAGAGAAACATTGACTTGCATCTGTGTTTTATTGACTTAGAAAAGGCATTTGACGCTGTGAGGAGGAACGAACTATGGCTTCTCTTA
>JAXRKP010000563.1:85000-95000 GCA_037039925.1 Doris montereyensis
TCTCCTGTAAAAATTAAGGACATAACAATAACAGAAACAATAGCATGTCATGTCGTAAAGGATTACATCATGAAAACAAAACATTGAGTAAAATCAGCAAAGATCTGACGCTGGGTTGAGATCTAATCACACATGGACAACAAAGAAATAAACATGATTTCTTCACAGATCAGTCAATTAAGTTAGTATATAGATTATAAAAGCCATATTTTGGTAATAAGTGACATTAAAGTGCTCCTCTCAATAGAAAACACTGATAATAACATAGGCCTAGGCACATCATAGCCAGGAGTGAATGACAAGTTAAATGTAAACAAAACAACTGAAGTAATGTAAAGACCATCAAGGTGATATTAACAGTGCTAAAAGGTATATATATATTTAAAAGGAACTCCAGACTGGTTGTGACATAAATAGCAAACACTTATTATAAGGTTTACTTATGATGGGGAAGGCTGAGTGACAGTTACAGTGTTTTGACCAACATGGGAATGAATATATAACAATGTTTTATTGTTTTGATATATATATGCTCACAATGATATTGTTGTAATAATATTGCTATAGTGAAGAGCTTTTGCCCCTTCTATGAGAAATTATTTATTTACAATATAAACAATTGAATTATTTGTGTCTCTTAGAGTTGCACAGACAATTTGAGTACTTTTAAAAGACATTTATTTATAGCATTTATTACTAAGTATTAAATAGAAGGGAAAGAAGTGAGCCACTTTTCTATGAAATTACATTTTACAGACTGATAATCTTTATTCTGGCTCTCAAAACATAGCCTAGGGTGGTGGGGGGGGGTACAAGGGGAATATGAAACGGAATCAGGGCCATATGCTTGCTGGTCATGAAATAGAAGGCAAAATAAACCAATCCGGGCAGTGGACAGGTAAGCACCTGTATGGGGAGTAGATGATCCCGCCCTCCACGAGTCCTGCTGCCTTGCAGGTCGGTCTTGGCTGACCAATGGGTAAGGGAGTTAACCCTGACAGAGAAAACCTGCTGCCTTGCAGGTCGGTCTTGACTGACCAAAGGCTAAGGGAGTTAACCCTGACAGAAAATAACAAGGCCTGGTAGGGCGCTAAGGGAGTTAACCCTGACAGAAAATAACAAGGCCTGGTAGGGGGCGTGGCAGCCCCACCATCTACCTAGTGAATCTTGGGCTAATTCCTGCTTATCTGAAACCTAACTGTTGCAGAGAAATAAATATAATATACCTGGCTTAACCTTTCAACGACGAAAATGGAAACGAATACGGACTGATTTTTGGAATATGGAATATTAGGGCAATAAATGGAAAAGAATTAGAATTAGTTGAAGAAATGGAAAATTTCAAAGTAGACATTTTGGCTATACAGAAACAAAGAAAAAGGACAAGGAATAGGAAATGTAGGACCAAATAATATTTTAGTCTTTTCAGGAGTAGATGTCAAAGATAGAGCTAGAGCAGGAATAGAATCTCAAACCCAAACAGGAACTAATGCTTTTAGGAGATTTAAACGCTAGAGTAGGCAACAATACAGAAACATCAGGAGGAGTAATAGGTAAAGAAGGAGAGACAACAACTTCTCTAAATGGAGAGAAACTAATAGATTTTTACGTGAAGAATAACATGAAAATAGCCAACACCTTTTTTCCTCATAAAGATATCCACAAACTCTGTCAATCATAGATTACATAATAGTTAGCAGCTCCCTTTTTTTAAAGTACATTGGATGCAAGAGTAAATAGAGGAGCAGAAGTATTTAGTGTTCATCACCTAGTGATTGCCAAAATGAGATTACTGACTGAAGAAAACAAACAGCAAAGGAAAGAGAAGAAAGCTACTAAACTTAAAGCAGAGAAACTAAATAAACCAGTAGTAAAACAGGCATACCAATCTAGGATAAAAAGATTTATCAGTGAAAGTTGTACTGAAGAGGTCTGTAGTAGGAAACAAATTAAAGGAGATGGGAAAAGAACAGCATGGTGGAATGAAAATGTCAAAACTAAGATCAAACTCAAAGAAAAGAAGGATGCCTGGAAGAAATACTTTCAAAGAAAGAGACCAGAGGATAGGATATTTATTACATGAATAAAAGAACTATCACCAAAGAGGAAGTTAGGAAAGCAAAACAGGAACAATGGGAAGAGTTACTTAAAGAAAACTCAAAGAAATCAAAAGCTGTTCTGGGGAGCACTGAAGAGTATGAGAAAGACTCAAGTATGCCCAATACGACAAATTAAGAACGCCAATGGAGAAGTAATGAAAGATGACAGCGAAATCATGGAAACATGGAGAAAGCATTTTCACCAATTACCTTATCCCTCCAGAACATATGAAACAAGGAGTACAGATCAATTAGTAAGAGTAACAAGTAATCCAAAGGAGACAGCTGAAGATGTAGATATATCAATGGAAGAAATCCAAACAGCTATAAGAAAAGTGAAAGTAGGAAAAGCCCCAGGAGCAGATCAAGTTTATCCATAAATGATTAAAAACCAAGGAGAGAGGCAGACAAATTACTACATGCAATATGCCAACAAGCATGGAAGTCCGAACAGGTGTCAGACGACTGGAAAAAGGGAACAGTAGTACCAATACATAGAAAGGATCAACTATGGAATGCTCAAACTATAGAGGGATATCACTACTTAGCGTTCCAGGAAAAGTATATGCCAGGATACTGGAAATGAAACTAAGGAAAAGAGTAGAGGATCGGATTGAAGAGCATCAGAGTGGATTTAGATCAGGAAGAAGTGTATGAGACCACATATTTACAATTAGACAAATAATAGAAAAATTCCTTGAGAGAAACATTGACCTGCACCTGTGTTTTATTGAATTAGAAAAGACATTTGACTCTCTGAGGAGGGATGAACTATGGCATTCCTTAAAAGAACACAATGTAGAGCAAAATTTAATAGAAGCCATTAAAAGTGTTTACAATAAACCAACATGTGCAGTGAGGGTAGCTGGAAATGTATCTGAAGAATTTGATGTAGATGTAGGAGTAAGACAGGGTTGTATCCTCCTAAGTCCTCTTTTATCTATCACATTTATGGATTTAGTCGCAAAGGCATCCTCAAAAAGGAAGAAAATGAATGTTGGTATGTGGAAGCTCAAACCAGTCAATGTATCAATCCTTTCATTTGCCGACCTTCAGTCGAATATCAACATTATGAACAATGAACTAAAGAAAAGAGGAATTAGAGTAAACGCAAAAGAAAACCAAAACAATGTTAGTAACTAGGGAAGCTAAAACATAAAATCTTAAATTGGGCAGGAGAATTTAGAACAAGTTCAAAGCTACAATTACCTAGGAGTAATGATTAACTCAGAGGAAAACTAAGAGAAGAAATCAGCCAGAGAATCAAAAAGGCAAGTGCAATATATAACCATCCAGGAAAGGCATTTGTAGGTAAGCAAGAATTGTCAACAAAAACCAAAATGGCAGTATACAATACAGTTTATTGTCCTACTCTCTTCTATGGCAGCGAAACCTGGACCTAATACTAATATCTAACAAGAGTAGTAGGGAAAACTAAAAGAGACAAAATCAGAAACACAACAATAAGAGATCAAACCAAAGCAGATGGCTTAAAAACTAAGATAGAAACAAATCAACTGAGATGGTTAGGGCATGTAAACAGAATAAACGACAATGACTAAATCAGTATACATTGCTAAAGCCCAAGGTAAAAGAGCAAAAGGCAGACCTCGGCGAAAGTGGGAAGAAGATATAAAGAGGCATTGAAGCATAGAAATTTAACTTTTTTGGAAGGAAACAGAACATGCCAGGACAGGGAATCCCGAAGAAAGATCATCTCGGGCATCTCAACCCATACACCGAAGGTAAAATGGGAACTGATAAAGAAAGAAAGAATAAACCAATGACCAAAGGCTCTAGCTTTGGGGAGGTTATGGGAGGTTTAATGAGTGAAGTTCATACTGCAAATATAAGTAGGAAATCAAGATATCAAAACTAATTCAAGTCTGTTTCTTTTCTTTTAAAGTTACCTCTCAATTTTGTTTAAAAGTGCCACTATCGATACATTGAAGTGGCATGACAAGAAAATATTTGCAAGTAACAGAATATAAATATGATCAACTTACCCCTGGACAATTCTTAAACATATATCTCACAACGAGATGCACACATCAAGAAGAGAGTGAGCAAGTCAATAACAGATTATATATAGTAGATCAGAAGGAAATGTGGGGGCTTAATGAGTCCAAACTGGTTGGCCCAAAAAGAAACAACTACATTCTTAGCTCACAACAGTTTCGTGGCAATGAAAGCGGGAGTTGAGTTTAAACTGATTGGTTCAAAAGGACAATACAATATTCTTAGCTTGCAACAATTCCATGGCAACGAAAGCCGATTGGCTCAAAACAATCATAACAACATTCTTTGCTAACAACAATGTCATGAGGAGGACAGCGAGGGAGTTGAGGGGTGTGAGTCCAGAGGGGGAGGGGAAGATTGAGAGTCCAAAATAATCAAAACGTACCATAAAAGAGGTGCGTGTAGAAGAATACCTGAGAGAGAAAAAATGCTATTCGCCATTAGTATCGGATGCCGATTACTGATGATGAATCAAGTACTGTTTTGGTACTGAAGTACACTCTAATAGTTAAAGAAGTCAAACTAAGAGATCTAAGAATAATAACATATATACATGACAGTGTTAAAGATACGATACATCAATAAAACACCAAACCCTTAACACAGGTATTAGAAAATGCCAATAAGTTAAATATTATGCGAGTCGAAAGTGAAGCGGAACAACTCTGTTTTAAGTGATTGTTTAAAGGAGGAAGGGTTGTATAATTTCTAGTTTTAACTAACAAAGAATTCCATATTGCTGGGGCCGAAAAGGTGAAAGAACGTTTGAGAAATTTTGTCTTATCTATATTCTTTTTAGTTTTTCAAAGATTGTGATGATCTAAGGGACGATTGGGGTGGTGAACTTTAAGGGGGCAGTGTCATGAATGCAGTTGAAAGTGAGACATGTTATCTTATATATGATTCTCCTCTCTATGGGAAGCCAATGTAGAGAGCACAATACGGGAGTGATGTGTTCAGACTTTTTGGTCTTAGTTACAATTCTTGCTGCTTTATTTTGAAGTAATTGTAATCGATGAATAGAAGTTTTTGGCAACCCATAGTGAAGAGAATTACAGTAGTCAAGACGACATGTGACAAGGGCATGGACAAGCATTTCACATGTTTCTTTGTCTAACAGATTTCGTATACGAGAAATGCTGTTAAGGACATAATGGATTGTTTGACAAACTTTGGTAATGTGAACATTAGGGTTCACTTTTGAGTCTTACAATGATTTCTTACAGGAAATAAAGATATATAGGCAAGATACAGAGAGAGAGAGAGAGACACACACACACACACATATCTTTAGATCAAATCACTCATACCACATAGATCTAGATCTAGACTTATGTTGAATCGTGACTCAAGACTGAAGAAAGATAGAAGGGGAAGGAGACGCCTTTACACACATATGAGGGAGAGACAAACTTGACCAAGAAAGATAGAAGGAATCTCACACACACAGAGGACAAGAAAGATAGAAGAAGATAGATATGTTGAGAGAAAGATGACTCAAACTGAAGAAAGATATCAAATCACATATGAAAGAAAGATAGAAGGAGATAGATCACACACTAGATAAGGCCAAGAAAGATAGAAGAAGATAGATATACATACGAGAGAAAGATACTATATCAAATATATCAAATCACGCAAGTCACATCTAGATCTAATAGTGAATCGTTCCCATTAAAATCCCATCCACCATATTCATCTGTAATTTATGATATCTAGGGGGAAAATAGTGAAAATGTCAAATAATAACAAAATATAATCATTAGCTACCGTACATTTAAATTCATACATTAGTCATTACTAAAATACAAACTCTATTCCTTATTTAGCTGGGATCATGCTCAGGTCCGTCATTTATCATTAATGACGGAAAGTGGCAAAGTCTATCCGCCATAATGACGAATAGGGCTGGCCATATATTGTATATTGCAAAGAGAAAGGCCATAAGACTTGAATGAAACCATGTTAAAAACACAGTCTTAATGTGTGGGGTAAATTGAAATGAGACCGATAATATCAATGCCTGTGAGTGGAAATCAGCGTGTTTGATTGCTGTTGCCCAAACCACCAAACCCACTATAGAACGCAGCTTGGTTTGTCCCTAAAAATGATATAAGACAAGTTGCCAAGATCAACATGAAAAAGTTTAGATGGGCACATTAAGAAGAGCACAGAATCAGGAAAAAATAAATTAATGTGTTCTGTCTATTAAAGCAATTAAGAGCCAACTAAATCCCATTAAAATTAAATTTTATGGTAAATTAGGCTGTCAAACATATTATGGCACTGACTCCCATCCACAGATATGATTATCATTCAGCCATTTTAGCCTGGTACAGTCACTGTATATGATGAACTGCCGAGTGAAGTATAACACAGCAGGGGCATAGAATACTTTATAAACTTACGTTAAAATGCATCACCTTAAAATCAAACTTCGAATTATGTTCACTGACAGCAATACTTTGTACAGAAGTGAGTGTATCAACTTTTCTGAAGAATCAGGGGTTAGACTATAGGGTTATTGTTCACAAGATTGTTTGCTTTGCTGGGGTTTTTTCTTTTTATGCTTCATGTGTGATGCTTTACCTATTTGGAGGGGGACTGTAGTCCAGAGGTAAGGAGGTGTCAACCTCTCAACATATGGTCATGGATTCAAGTCCCGGTGGTTGAACATTTTTAAAGTTTTTTGTGTAAAAGCTAGAAGTGGCGGATAAAGTAATCACAGTCACAGACATTCCAACTTGCAGCTGCCGTTATACTTCCGGTCAAAGTGCGACAGATTGAAGTACAGCGTGATGCATTCGATCCTTCAATGCGGATGACATAGCAATGCGAAACAGCAAAAGCTTCAGGCAGAGAATAAAATAGCAAAATTGTTAATCTTTATTTACGGTTATACGCCTAATAGCTTTTAAATGGCATATGTGACTTCAGTGCTATCGAAAAACCCCAGGTGTGAACGAATTTAGTTTATTTGCTTTATTTCACTATTTTGGGATTTAAAAATATTGTTACAAAACTCTCTCTCTCCTATGTCAGCTACCTATGTCATAGGAAGATGGCAATGTGATGAGCTCAGTGTAATCAATGTTTTTCACCCTTCTCCTCCCTTCATTTGTGAGGTTTCAGAATGACTAATTTGGTATGCTTTCAGTCATATATGTGCATTGATTCTAGATGGATCTTGTTGTTGATACCAGTCTGCAGCATATTAGTATTGTGAATTTTTGTAGATCTTTTACTGTTGTAAATTCCAAAGATAAGTGGATATTTGGTGGTGGATGTTTTTGATGTGTGCTTTTGCTTCCTTTTCTCCTTGACTCCTCCCACTAGTCTTTGTTCCTGTCTGTTATTCAAAGCAACCAGGAAATATCCCTTTTACTGTAAAGTGTTACAATTGACATTGTGTTTAAAATGTAGTATTCTAATCTTAGCTAACTCATGAAATTTTATGAAGGCTACAAGAAGGTAATGCTTGGAACTAGTAGTTCGACTATTTTCTTACATGCTTTTTATACATTAATGTCAGATTTGTGCCAAGTATTCTTAAATTGAAGCTCTTTCTAGCGAAATCCAAAATTGTTTCTCATTTTACTCAAGGACAAGTCAAGGCGAAAGCGACGGAGTAATTCTAAAAATGGAACACCTGCTGGAAACTTTGACTGGACTGCAGTAAGTAAAACAACCTCACACTTGAATTATAAAATGATAATAATCCACACACAGGGCAGTAGCTATACGTATGAGTTTGTTCTCTTTACTCCGGGATGATCGTCATCACCATAATCTTTATTTGGCTCTACAGAGAAATTTAACTCGTTCAAAGTGAAATTGATAATGTTCAGAGATATGTTTTAAAATACAGAGCTACAAATTCAAGAACCACATGCCCTTCCCATAAATGATGATCCCCAAAAACAGCAAAACAAGCAAACATATACCGGCATGTACAAAAAGAAAACAGAAAGAACCTCAAATAGTCACCATCCCTACCCCCAGAACTCCTCCTTGGCACAAGTAATTTACACATGGTCAGCTAATTTTATTGATTAGAATAGACGAAGTTGATATTACTTTTTATGTTTTGGTTTTATTTGCTGTGCTATGTCTATTAAGATGATGTCATTTTCTTGTTTATCTCTACAGATCTCACAGTATACTTATGAAGATGATGCCCTGATCAACAAAAAACTGCCCAAGGAGCTATTGCTGCGGTAAATTTCTTTGTAGCATAATGGAGGTAGCTTTGTTTCAATTCAGTACATTAGATTGTCACATGAAAGTTTGCTGCTTTTTGTTAAATTCTTCTTTGTCATATAATGTGAAAAGTTTGACCATGATTTCAAGTTCTATGCTCTTCATAAACGATTAAAATGTTTACCTTATTCAGGAAACGATAATATAAAATATTTATTTTGAAATTTTTGTTTGTTTTAGGCCCAAGCTTACATTCCTAAACTCTTAACGTAGAAATTCAATTCACATTAGTGTTTTATATGAATCTTAATGAACTGACTCTTTTTTTATTTCATTTTATTGTTTTGTTTAACTCCATTCGGCAATGCGTCAAATCTGTAACACCCCAATTCAGAAATAAACCCCTACCTTTTCCAATTTTCATTAACTTTTATATTGCCATAGGTGATGTTGACAAATTTACTTCTTCATATACATGCACTCACACAGTTTATTTAACAATCTTAGAAACATGTGTCATTGGGATCCTCTTTTTGTCCTCAGGATATTTTCATTCCTGGATGTTGTTTCATTATGTCGCTGTGCCCAGGTTTCCAAGGTAATTTTACTTGTTCACTCCTTTATGTCTTTTATTTTAAAAAAATGTAAATTTCATGGTATAATGAGAAGAAAATCATATACTTGTTTTTTTTTGGGCAGGTTGGATATTTCCTTGTATTTTATCAGGTTTCATATTATAACTTTCCTACTCAATGTTTTTGAAGGATACAGTTAAGCAATGGCTGATATTAATCATTTATTCATTCTTTTATTTAGGTTGCTAATTTTTTCGTGTGCTTTTAAAAAGTTCTTGTTGTTGTTGCAGCTAATTTATTTACATGTACATATTTATAATATTCAATGCTATTGTAATAGTGGTCTAAGAACATTAACATGCCCTGAGGGGATTGAAAAATCAAGCTAGTAGGCATACCATACTGGTAAAGCAGACAAGACTTTATGTAGCCAAATGCCATCCATTTCTTCTCGACAAACAGAGACAACAATCAATGACACTGTCCTCATTCACTAACACCATATTGATTGGACATGCACCTTTGAATTGATTCACACAGATTAACCTCCTTTGTTTTTGTAGCATACATAAAAGGAATGATGAATTTAGACCATTGTACATTTCGCCCTTGTAAACATTGCGCATCATTACACCATATTTGTCTGGTGTGAATAACAAGATTCACTGAATGGCCTATGGACGCTAAACGCTGACTATTGTTTACTTGGCAGAGGTGGATGAAACTTGCACCTTGCCGCCTGACAGGAAGAGCGCGATATCAGTATCTATTTATTATAGCTGAGTGACTGGCTTGATCATCTACGCATCTGGTTTAATTGAAATGCCTTCATATTTGAAATCTATGAAAAAACAACTTTGACAAATTTATGTGTGTTAAAAATCGTGTTGTTAGCCGGTCCGGGTGGGTTGTGAAAGGGCTGATTTATATGGAATAAATTCTGTTTTCTGAGAATAGCATGCTGGGAGGCGGACTGTGCTTTTAGGTGGCATGTTCTTAGTCAGTTAGTACAGCATGTTCTTTAGTAGGAAACTTTGAGTGGCTTTTAACTTATGATCTCTTGAATTTTTCAGTTATACTAAATTACTATGTTACTTTAATGAAATT
>JAXRKP010000563.1:100000-115000 GCA_037039925.1 Doris montereyensis
TCCGCTCACCTGTCTGCTAGTTCTAACAGTTTTAGGGGCAACTTAAAAATGCGAAGGTCTTGTTAAGAGTGAAGAAGATCATATATTTGTGTACCCAATATGCCAAGAGCATAGATTGCGTTTTATCAAAAGTGTGAAAGTATTGCAAATCTGCAGCTCATCAACAGTTTCTTCTATTGTAGTATCTTGTCCACTCTTTATGTCAGTTTTGATAAAAACTCTCAAATGAGATGAATACGAATATAGATTAGACTGGAATTTAAACTCCTTGTTCAACCCAGTTAGGTTCTCGGAAGCTTTGCTAGTCCCCCCAAAAGAGATTGAACCTGCTTTTGCAGGATTGCTTCCTTTAAGTGAGTATTGGCAGTTGGCAGGCATTCTTGTTAGACCATAGCCCTTTTCTTTCATTCTTTTATATGTCCTTCATCTTGCTGTTTCCTCTCATTTCACCCACAAATTGCCACGTATGGCAGACAGGGCAAGTTTGAATGAAACCTTTAGATTAGTAAACTGCGGTTCGTCTTTTGTTTGTTTTTTGTTTCCCCAAGAAAAATTATTGTGAACTGCCATAGTGAAAATACTTAATTGAAAAATCAATTTCAAGTTGCTCTGAATACCTAGATTGTGTTTAAAAGTTTGATGGACATGGACGCTAGTTGAATTGACTTGTTTTCATCAACCCCCTGTTTTTCCTCTCATTTCTTTAGTGCGTCAGTTCCAATGAAAATGTCTTCTATCTTTGTGAAACGTAAAACGCATTTATATGTATGTCTGATTCTGTTATTTCCTCAGCATATAACAGATAATGCCGTTGTCACCGTTGGTGCAGAGTGCCCGAATCTGACCTTTCTGTGTGCATCTTCTTGCAACCATCTAACTGATGCTAGTCTTGTTGCCTTGGGCCAAGGTTGTCCCAATTTGAAGTCAGTCAATTTTCATTTTTTATAATGTATTGTTTTTTAACCTCTGTTTTCTTTCACTGCTTTTATGATATCACCGTTTAACAGTGGTGTTTTGCATCATGAGAGGGCCTGCAGTGGTATTGTGTTTTCGCTATGATGTGTAAGGGTGTGTGTGTGTGTGTGTATGTGTAAAGGGAATGGGAGAGAGAATTATGGGTCTGATGTGGGTCCTCTTTGTGGACATTAAGCCACAGGTTTCCGTAGCTGGCCCTCAGCCACTTGAATCTGAGTAAATGTGATGGTCAAACTGTTCAAAGGATGTTTCAGGGTTAAAAATGATCCTTGCCCTTGCAATGAAGAAGGAGACGTCACTTTAAGCATATTAAGGAGTTGTGTCGACAACCTTACCAATTCCAACCCGGTTTCATTTGCATTAGTGAATGCTTTCAAAGGGTGATGAAGATAGGATATATGAGTTACATTTTTTATTGGCTTTCGGCTATACATGATCGACCAACACATTGTTATCCTTACTTTAAATTGTATGCCAGGCTAAGTATGGAGAAATTGATTTCATTTGAATGATTTGTTAGTTCATTGAGGGGTTTATCGTTTTTTTAGCTGTTTTTTTTGGTGTGGGTTTTTGTGTGTTTATTTTAGTTGCTGCTGATGTAAGTGTCAACATGAACATCATTTCATTACCCATTGCAACTTTCACACGTTTTATGTTGAACATTTTTTTTTTATAGATATCTTATTCTCACTATTTTTAGGAGTCTCGATGTTTCCCGCTGTTCACTTCTGACCGACGGTGGATTTCAGTCCCTTACCGGGTAAGTGAGAAAAGATGTTCTTCTTTCATTCCTCAGCTTATCATAAATGATTTAAAACCTATGTGAACACGGATGAGTTTACTCGTAACTAGCCGTAGCCATGCCACAACTGCTGACAAGTATTCTCACATTTAGCTTTCCATTTACAAGAGCCAGTCCACATTTCCATGAACCTTATAAAATCCACATTTTCTGCTTCTATTCGTTAGCGTTTTTTACATGTTGTGTTGCCCTGAGCACTCAAGTGGGGCTAAATTTGAATGAAAGGTGTCCCGATAAGGAGTTCTAACACGAGATGAAGTTCTGGATGAATGAATTCTGACAGTGAGGAGAATGATGAAGTGAATGACTCAAGAGTCTGACTGGATTAAAACGATTCTGATGATGACAATTTAATGGGCAATGACAATACGAGTGATGATAACTAGCCATGAACTATATATCTAGATCTAACTCTGTCATAAGTAAGTTGCAAATTCATCTGAATTTGTGTTATTGTGGGGTCATTAAATGTCTCTGGTCATCCATTTTCATTTTTATTAGTAAATACATTGAGGTTGTGCAACAATTAAAAAAATTATTATTCATAGAATGAACTTATAATTAATATAATGTCAAAGGAGGATCTGTCTCCGATATCACTGCGAAATTTCATGCACACAAGTGTGTCTGAATCATATATATTTAGATTTTATAGACAGGTTTACGTTTATCACATAAAGTAGGTGGCGGCTCCGATCCTGGGGTAATGTTCTGATAGCGTTGGCTTGGTCACGTAGGTGTTAAAACAAAATGATCAGGATTATTCATGTTGTGCAAATTCTTCACTGTGCGACAGGTATTTTATTCCTATATCATGTGTTTTTGGGTTTTTATTTTTTCTTGTCATTGTGTCAATTATGTCTCATCTTGTTATTGACATGAAGTTAAACACTTGTTACTTTTAACACACGTTTGTTTTTCTGAAATTCATTAAAAAACTTTTCAAGTGAGCCCATACTTTCTGCATACTTTCTTCAAAATGTACGTTTGGATTGTGACATCACCTTAAACAGTACCTTTGTTGGGACATTGCAGGTACTTTGCTGTACAAGATCTGCATGATTATAATTCCAAAACAGCATTTGGGACAGCATTTGACTCAAATGCAATTTTTTTTAGTATTTTTTCTGTCTCTGTAAGATGTACTTCTGTCTTGCCAATGTTTTCTATGCAAATTCATGAAGTATTGAATCTCTTCGTTACTTGCAGAGTTGCCACGACCTAGAGAAAATGGATCTAGAAGAATGTCTTCAGGTCAGTTTTAGTTTCACTCACAATTTTTTTTTTTTTTTTTTCAAATTATCTTTCCTTTTTTCATTATTTCTGACTGTCCATGTCACCACCAGAATAATAAAAGAATTCATTTCATAAAGATTTTCGGAAAAGGGTGTGGGTTTGGGGGGGGGGGGGGACGATTGTTTTTTTAATTCTTTTCGCATTGGGGGGGGGGGGGGGGGGGCACGATTGTTTTTTTCGCACTGTATATTTTTTTCACTGCCATTTTAATATGCCAGGAAATTTTGTGTCAGATTTTGAAGACAAGAATATTACAAATTGTATGGGTGTTTTATCTTGATTTAGAGAAAAGTAAAGCTGCCAGGGTATTTTTGAAAATAAAAGTTTCGAATTCTTTTTTTTGTTTTACTAATGTAAAAATTACATGTGCTTTGTCTGTTATGCACACTTATGTTCATGTGCCTGAGGAGAGTGAACAACTTGCAGTGCACATGTGCATATTGTATTTTTTATTGTTGACATACCGTCGGTGAAACTGTCCAAATGCGTATGTCCACAATACATGGGATACAAGATTTGTCCTTTAAAGGAACAAATGCACGCTTCTTTCTTGTCTTTATAAATATTGGAGACCTTGAACCAATCGAAAAGCTCATTTTACGTACATGATTTAGAGGAAGATTTCCGTTTTCTTCCTGTCTTGAAACTCGTAAGCTCATTCATAAGTCAAGGAGCGGACTTACTTGTTTAGATCTTTCAAAAAGCTCAATTTTAGCTGTAGACGTTCATTTTTTGCACAACAGTTTAGTTTTACCCTTTTCTATATTCTAAAGACTAAAGAAGTTATTAAATTGTAATTCACAAAGCATAAAATAGTGTTTCAAACCCTATTTGAGATATTTTACAGTTTTTTATTCTCCTGAAAAATTATGTCATATGGATACATGTTTAGACAGTTTCACCATAAGTTGTTGACTGACTGAAAAATACCAAAACAGCTAAAGTTTCTGCAACTTGTCTTAAACCGTAAGTTAATCATGTTTTAGCTTCTGTACACAATTCATTTACTTTATTTGCATGTATGACCTTTTTACAAGAGTACAAGCACAATTTTCTGTTGCCAACAGGGATCAAACTTGGCCACAGCATTGAACACTTCAATTTCCATAGAATTAAATACGATACAGCTCATATTTCCCCAATACATGTTGATGAAAACATAGAATCTTAGAATTCATGACAAAGTCCTAATCAAGATCCTTCTTTGTACGACTATGATATGTCCCGAAACACTTATTCCACAAACTAATTTTCTTGTCCCAAGGAGTTTGGGGCATATAGGTTGTAATGTACATCATTTTCAGATAGAAATTAGATTAACAATAATTGATGCTTGACTTTAAAAATCATGCGCTCTGACAATAATAATACTTAAGAATTAAGTAAGTCAGTAGGTCGTCCTTAAATTGTTTTTTTCTACTCTCTGTCGATGGCAGATAACAGATGCAACTCTGGGTCATATAGCTACTTACTGTCATCACCTTTCTGCCTTGGTGAGTTATCCCCCTTGTGGTGTCATGTTATGAGACTTTTTGTTTTCTCCCCTTTCCATTTCCCTTTGCTCCTTTAGTTGTACAATGAATAAAATTAGTAGAACCATTAGCCCTCTTTCTTAGTCAATATGTAGTATTAATGATATTGTTTCGTCAGGTTTGTTTTTTTGTCTTTTTGAAAGAGAGAGACAGATTTGGCAAAGAATTATTGACCTCTGAATAAGTTGGCCAGGACACTTCTTAACATTGATGTTGACATCGAGTTTGAAATGACAAAAGCACATGGATTATGCTTGGGGTCCCATTGAAATAATATAATGAGATCTTCGTTTCCATGGATTGTAGAAGATAACGTAATGATGATAAATAATTATGAAAATCGCTTAATGTGTATATACAAATTTTTGAAAATATGTTCAATACGCATTGCATTGAAATTGATGTTCTTAATGATGCTGTAAGTCACTGGGGATATTACAGAGTTGAGACAATGCTATGACTTGTGTGTTTTGGGTCATGTACGAGTAGTTATATATCATTTTCTGGAAAGGTAATGTGAATTTTCCAACAGTAGGATCTGTGGTGTTATCATAATATAAATTGAAGTCACTGGTGATGATAAAGTCTGATTTATTTCCATTTTTTAAATCAAGAGTTAACTCCTGCAGAGCTTTCATGAAGTCTGATGGAGTAGACCTGTTACTTTTACTAGACGGAGGTCGATAGATGCAGATGATGTTGACGAAATGAGCTCTGATTCAGAGAGAAATAAATGCCGACTCAAAGGACTGAGATGATAATTTATATGGCAAAATCAATGTTATGTTGAAATGATATAAAAATAATCCCTCCTCTCCCACATCCAACACGTGGATATGATTTATATCTATAGTTGTGCAGAAACTGATGGTATTTGGTCATATCTGCCTAACCCTTTTCCTACGATATATATCCCTCCCTCCCTCCCTCCCTCCCTCCCACCCCCTCCCCCTCTAACTTGCTAAACAGTTTTTTGTTGTAGCATTGTAGCTGAACCGTACGTTAATGTGGTGAACTTGTAATCACAACAACTCTGGTTCAAACCTAATGGCTGGCACAGGTGTTTTTTTCTTCTCCTTCTAAATGTATTTTTGTCAAAACTCTTTGGAAAGGTGCGCATATTTTGTGCAAAAGTTTTCACTCGACTTTCCTTACTTGATTCAGGTGTGAATGAGTACCCAGCTATGAGTGGAGAAAGGTCTTGTCAGATTGTTAGTACATTTTGATTTCTTTCAAAAGCAGTTAATTTTCTTCTAGTATCCCAAATCACGTCTCACAGGCTGGTGTACTGTATGCTCCCCAGGGACTTTAGAAGGACTTTGAATGAAATGGCTTGTTCACCTCAGACCGGACATAAGGGGGATAAATGATGTACAGCCTGCACTTGTGTGGGGATACGGACTATAAATCCATCTTTGTCTTTATCTTTTTTTTTTAGCTTCTTCAATTAAATAACTAAGATTTTAAGGATTAAATCAGATGTTAGTAACATGTGATGGTCACCACACTAATTTGGTATTCATTGCATTCATTCTGGTTTATACAGTACAATAGTGGAAACTGTGTTATTTGCTTCTCTCAGGTCATTTGTTATATAAATATTTAAATACATATATGGGAACATGTATTGTGAATACATGAAAGTGGTTTGATTTGTTATGACATGTTTCTTTTTCGTTTTTAATTTTCAAGTAGTTCTTTCCATTGTTTTTTAAAGATTAATTTCCACATCTAAAAATCTAATTTATCATATGGATGTGGTGTGTTGAAGAAATTATTTTTTCTGCTACTGTTAATTTGCATCGTTTGTAATCATATTATTAAAGGATTTATTAGTTTTTTTAAAATTCCATGTAATCAGACTGATGAATATCTCTGTTGTTTTAAAATTAAGTCATGTTTGACATAAGATATTTTTTTAAGTCTAATTGATGAACTCATTTAATTCTCATGTCAATTTTCAAATATTTTTCAAAGGTGGCAGGATTTTGTGTTTTGTTTCTATTTTTTTACTTGTTTGTAAAAAAAAATCAATTTTCTTGTTCCTATGTTTTGGGATTTAAAGGGGGATCATATTTTTTGTATCATTGTTTTGAAAGAGATGTCAATTTCAAATATTTTAGCTTTCCTGCCTAAATCAGAGAATTGTTCGGTCCATTTCTCTTTCTATACATGTTTTCAAATTTTCTTTCAAATTAGATTTCAAGCTTTCATCAATGCATGAAGCCTCTGTTCTAAGAAAAATAAATGTACGCACTGGGTTAATTTTTTCTGTTAAGATTCATTTGATTCCAATAACGTCAATACATTATTAGAATTGCTTTATTTTAATACATACAATTTATTTAAAAATTGCATGTAGCAAACATTCAATCTAAGAAGTGGCATCATGTCAACATAAAACAGCTAAAAGTAACAAGAACCAGGTAACATGCGTATTTTCACACATATTAAGCCAAGAGTTTGATTGAAGATAAAATCATTAATTTCGAATCATTAAAGTGAAGAAGAGCCATATGATTTGTTAAAGTATCATATTTTATGGAAAATGGTAGTGTGTGAGGGGGAGAAGGAGGTATCAGGGGGTGTAATCATGCTACATAAGTTTTTTTTTTCAAATTTATTTACTTCAGTAATTTTACTTTGAGGATGAGCATTACTCACATTTTTCTTGTTAACTTTGAAATTTTCTCTAAGAAGTCATCATGTCAACATAAAACAGCTAAAATAACACCATATTACATATCATAATAAATTTGATTGATCATCGTTCCTGCGAATGATTCATATTTGTAATGTAAGTCTTTGAGGAAAACATTTTTCTTGTTAAAAATGTGTGTGCTGAGAAAGACCTAGACTATTTTTAGTGGCCAAAATTTCCCTTCCCTACTGATTCTCAGTGACTAGGTGTTTTGTGTGATATGCAACTTGCTTATGGCAAAATCACCATAGTTTTCAGCACCTTATAGAATGACCATGTGGTTGGGATAAAGTAAAAATCAGCAATGAATATATATAGGAAGGTATACAAATTCGTAGAGGTCAAATACTGTCTTTGATTGTTCAAATAGTTTGTGTGTGACTTATTTCCTCTGTTTTCCTCCAATTTTTACCTGACAAATATTGCCTGGCACTTGAATTTGTTAGCGTTAGTGCCATTTGACATAAATTTTGGACAGAAATTTATTCACCAGAATGGTGGTCCTGCGTCTGCCATGTTTAATTTTTTTTTTAATCAGTTGCTCACAGGCCGTATGAAATCATATGACAAAATTGATATGTAATTGCATTGATAAAGAACCACATTTTAAACTTTCGTATATGTGTTATAGCACACAAGACAGTAAAATACCTTGCAACTTGGAAGAGGAGTTAGTTTAGGGAAGAAAAATGAATTTGATTTGAATTTGTTGAGAAAAATTGTACTATAGGCTATAGGCGATCAGATTTTGTGTTTTTGCAGAATGATGGCTTGTTTGAGGAAGAATTATTATCCCTTTTATATGTTGTCAAAGGGTCATGATCTAGAATGAAGCTCAATGTGAATGGAAAATAAGATTTGAATCATAATATAAAGTTGGAAACATATTCAATTTCTGTATTTTTCTTCCATGAGGCTAACTAAATTATTACAGTTCTATCTGATACAAATGGACATAGAGCAATATTGAACTATATGAACTGGAATCCTGATGCTCTTATAGATTAGGCATCTAGCTTCCAGTAGTTTTTAAATAGTGTGACGCCTATACTCATGCAAATGAGTTTGACACCCGTTATAAAGCCATTATCAAGTTTTAAATAAAGTAGTAGATCATCTGGCTGTGAAACAGATAATTTAATGCACTCTATGGCTGCATATAATTATTTAATTTAAGATTACTGAGGCTGAGGCTGTCTTACTAGGGAATTGAAAATGTACATATCCAACTAAGTGGATTTATATTTAGTGCTAGCATATTTTACACTTCATAGTTGTAAGAGTAAAGAAAGATGCGGAACATTCATGATTGAATGTAAAATGTTTTAAAAAAAACTTTTGTAAACAAATGGGCCAGTCTCACTGTCAATACGAATTGCAAAAAACAGTATCTCGTGTTTTTAATCTCTTTTAAAAAAATTTTCTTTCATTCAAATATATCTATATACATAAAGTTGACTTTCTCTAACTTTGAGCACTATAAACTCAGGCACCACTGCATCCACGATTATCATATTTCGCATGTAGGTTTCAAACAGCCTGCTTTTGGTTCTTAGCGAATGAACTATTGGAACCAAATTAGTGATTTGAAGTGATTAGGAAAATATTGTCTGCCTGCGATCGAGAGAAACTTTTTATCGTTACTTGATCTATTTTATTCATTCATTACAATAAAAAGCCCACGTAACCTCAGTGTCAGTACTAATTCGATCTAGTAACCGTACTTGATATCACCTGTACCCGATACAGTGGTGCCTGAGTTTACTGCAGTCAAAGTTCAGAGAGCCAGCTTTATTTATTAGAGAAATTCACAATCCAGTGTAGTGTCCGGGCATGCTTGTGCTTTACAAAATGTAGATGGAACTGAGAGTTGAGGTGACTGCTACGATGTAAATCTATTTATTTTTGCTTTCAGCGTAAACAGTGATCAAATTGTTGTATTTCACTTTAACTGTATTTATTTCATTCATGGGCTCTTCACTCATATGATTCATCATGACTATTCACACGTTTCTCTAAGGTAGAATGGGTCAGAAGAGTTATCCTCCATGTTTTCTCCACATTTTAATTTTAATTCATGTCAAGTGTGTGTATGCCACAGCCTTCATGCGTGTAGCATAAATACATCTGTGAGGTGACAATACTATGTTCATATGATTGCTTTGGTATAATATGAAATGATGTCATATGTGTAAAGACCCTAGATCATATTCATATCCTCTGGCACAGATGATCTGTTGGGATGCTCAAAAGTTAATAAGAAACAAAACAAAACAAACAATAATCCCAAACAAACTGCAGTTGGATGAAGAATTTTATTGATGTTGACAGTTTATTGGTTCATAAGCTTCAGATAATGCCTTAAAAGTTTTTAAAAGCATAATCTTTGATCTATGATCATGAGTAACGCTTTGTGCCAGCAAACCGACCAGTCAAAAAAAAAACCCCAGCCCAAAAAACAATCTGTTCTGTGGGTTTATCTTGGAATTATTACCTGCCTTTGAAACTGTAACCATTTAAATGGATTATCCAGATTTTTAGATTCAAATTTTCCAGTTTTCGTCCCAAAAAATGAATAAATTCATGACCCTGTTTGTGTTTTGTGTAAATAGTGTAAAAATACCATGCCAGTACCTACGAGAACAAAAAAGAAGAAAACTGCAGGGAACTTCTGTAAATTGGATACATTTCATGAACTTTTGAAGTTCCGTGTAGGGTTAATATTTGTTTGAACCCTCCGATGTTTTCCCATTGAATGCTGACATTTGTCATTTGGGTTTTTTTTCTTATGGTGTAAAGGCAGGTATAAAACTGGAACACAAAGTCGTTTCTCATTTTATAACTGAAGTGATGCTGAAATGACATGTAAACTAAATAAAGCTCCTTACCTCAAGGCTACTTTGATCCATAGACTAGCTGGAGCATATCCCCAGTTGTTATAGCATGAAGTGTAACATGCGATAACACATTGCTCCTGGACAGGATGCTACTCTGTTACAGGTTTTACCACCCATGGTACCCATTCACATTTTGGTCAAATGGAGAAATGTGTGTTAAGCGTCTTTCCCAAGGAATACAACATCAACCCTAGCATCGCCAGGATTTGAACGGCAGGATTCCATGACCCCAAATCAGACACCATAAGCATTTGCCTACTACGGATGCTTCAAAATGACATGTGCTTCATTTTATGTGTAAGAACTGTAGATATGTGATATATGAGGGCATTGTATGCTATTAGTTGCTTGAACTTGAAGTGAAAGGATCTCAGATGTGTAAGAATTTCATGCGTGTGTGAGGATAAAGAGTATGTGAGGATAAAGACGATTGGAAATGAGCACTGGGCTGATCAATTTATCTCCTTTAGTCACTCGTCTTTCCTTTCCTTTGTGGTTTCATTTTTTAGTTGTTTTTTTTGTGTGTGTAGTTTGTTCTGTAGTTATATAACAAAATACAAATACTGCCATCGTCATCACTGGAGGTCAAAATGGCCCACCTCTTCTTATTTACTTTCCCTGTTTGGTTGCGGAACCCCTGTTCACGGTCAACTGATATTGTTAAATTTGATCATGGATTGACTTTTTCGGATAAAAGTTATTTTGTCTGGTTCTGTTCACTTTTTAGTTTTTTTCCTCAAGCCACTATTTTCAGCTTAATCAAATAAATCTGATGAAACAAAGCTGCTTTTGAAGCTTACTACACAGTGAAATGAAATATTCTGTGAAATATTTCAGGGAATAGAAATACATTTTTTTAATGTCATGGAGCATATTACTTTTAGAAGAATAATGTTTTAATTATTATTTTAAATAACCTATCTTTCCCATAAAGAGTGATGTCACTTTGCATCACGTGTGGATGGGATGACCTTTCTCAAGGGAGATTAAATTTAGTCCCATTTCTTTGCTGGGATATTTGCGACAATGAGTTATGATCCACTTACAGGTGTACAAAGTTCAGACAATGTAGATTTCCATAGAACCTCAGCCTTGCAGTGAACGAATTTGTAAGGTCCAACGTTTTCTTTAGGCTACATAAGTCATTTTCCATTTGCTAGTATGATATTCGGTTACCCCTGTCCACTCTCATTCCCTCAATTTTTCCCTGGGAAATTAAAAAAACCCCCAAAAACCATGTTATAGTCATTTTCAATTCGAATGCTTGCTTTAAAAGGCCCAGTGTACATAAGACAAATTAAAAGTGAGAGGAGAGGAAGAAACAAATGAGAATTTGTGTGGAAAATGTGGCATGTCTTTCTTGTGTGAAACAGTGATGTTTTTTATAGGATGTGCTTGCCTCTATCATTTTATGTATAAAATTAGATTGAAATGTCCTTGCATTTCACCCCATGAATGCAAGGGTGTTAATAAACATGTATGATCTATTTATTTCCCAATTTGATTTTATAACTTTTGGTGTATATGTACTGTGCATGTTTCAATTTTTAAATCCTGTGTGCTTGTCTTGATTTCTTTGATGTCTCTAACAACAACTGCCTTTCATTTCTCAACCTTGGTATTAAGTTGTGTATATAAGTATGTGCATATTATGATTTTATGATGACAGTATGGAGTATCATGCTTGTAACTTTTTGATGTTCTAATGGGAATCGCTATGCCCACATTGCATCTGAAAAGATATGTCCTTTTTTCCTTATATAACTAGCCCCTCCACGATTAAATCACAAATGTCCCCATTTTATTTTCTGAAGAAGACTGGGCGATTGGGGAAGACTATATTATTATATTATTTATGTCTTGGAATGCTTGCATTTACTTGTATTTTGTTTAAATGTAAATATTTCTCCTTTTGTAAATCAATTTTCATGGTCTTTCAAAACATTTTCAGGTCAAATTTTCGTGAAAAGGGAGAGAGAAAACCCCCCCCCCCCAAACAAACAAATACAAAAGAAAATTTTATGAAGAATTTTTCTCTTTTCTGAATGAAACAGTTTGGAAAATTTCTCCTTTCAATGATGTATATATGAATATATTGATGCACATGAATATTATCATGTCGAATCTTGACTATTTGCTTGTCTTGCGTTGCGTTATGAAATTATTTGCTAACATAAAACCTTTGGTAAAGTAATGGGCAGAGAAAATCTCTGTAAAAGAACATTGTTGGGATTTTCACGAGTAGGAAGAAGAATGCCAATTTTCTGTTCAGAATCACACACTCTGTAGTCTGATTGTTGTATATCTTTAAATAAAATGTAAAAAGACAATTTTTAAAAAGAAAAATGTGAAAAGTGATTGAGACTGAGAGATGAATACATTCATGAATAAGTGGTAGACTTTTTTGTCATAATATTATTATTATTCTATTTCTTGTAAAAATGTAATTCTTAACAGGTGGGAGAAAAATAACAGTAAGATTTGCATTATATAGCAGTCTGTGTTTGGGGACCAACAGAGTAAATATATAGAAATCTATGTCTGTCGGATTTCTTCATTCGCAATCATCTGTAAAATCATATTACCAGCTCAGGCTTTGCTTGGGTTAATAAGAAATATCACCATTGATGCAACTGATTCATCATCTCCCCATGTTGTGCTTCTAGGTTCAATTATTTATTTCAACACCATTCTCTTTCATTCAAGGCACCTTTATTTAACAGAGGCAAATTGTTACGTATAAGAGTGTTTGATGGTCATCAATGAGGTAGTCTTAGACTTAGATTGGCTCTGATTTCAATTCATTAGACTCGATGTAAAACCAAGATCCTAAGAATTTTAAGGAAGCTCCCCTATTAATGTCATGTGCGTGTGATTATTTGAAAATTTAAAATGATTGCTCTGACATGGCATTAAGTATTCCCTCCACTCTTCTGTCTTCCTATCTTCTTACTATTCATCTCTGTTTCCTCCTCTCTCTCTCTCTCTCTCTCTCTCTCTCTCTCTCTCTCTCTCTCTCTCTCTCTCTCTCTCTCTCTCTCTCTCTCTCTCTCACTCTCTCTCTCTCTTTCTCTCTCTCTCTATCTCTCTCTCTCTCTCTCTCTCTCTCTCTCTCTCTCTCTCTCTCTCTCTCTCTCTCTCTCTCTCTCTCTCTCTCACTCCCTGTCTCTCTCTCTTTCTTTATCTCTCTCTCTCTCTCTCTCTCTCTCTCTCTCTCTCTCTCTCTCTCTCTCTCTCTCTCTCTCTCTCTCTCTCTCTCTCTCTCTCTCTCTCTCTCTCTCTCCCCACTCCCTGCCCCCTTCTCTCTCTCTCTCTCTCTCTCTCTCTCTCTCTCTCTCTCTCTCTCTCTCTCTCTCTCTCTCTCTCTCTCTCTCTCTCTCTCTCTCTCTCTCTCTCTCTCTCTCTCTCTCTCTCTCTCTCTTTCTTTCATTTCCCCCTCTGTTGTATTCAGATGAAGACTTTGTTCAATATTGTCGGTTTCATGCCCATCTCTTCAATGTCTTGAGAGTTTTGCAAGTGTGTGAGTGTGTTTTGCTGAATTTAAGAAGTTTTTTTGAATAGAGAGAGAGAGACAGACTGAAACAGACAGACAGACATAGAGAGAGAGAGAGAGAGAGAAAGAAGAAGAAGAAGAAGAGAGAGAAGAGAGAAGAAAGAGAGAAAGAGAGAGAGAGAGAGAAGGAAGGGAGAGGGAGGGAGAAGGAGGGAGGAGGGAGGAGGAGGAGGGAGGGAGGGAGGAGGGAGAGGGAGGAGAGAGAGAGAGAGAGAGAAGAGAGAAGAGAGAGAGAGAGAGAGAAGAAGAGAAGAGAAGAAAGAAAGAAGAGAGAGAGAGAGAGAGAGAGAGAGAGAGAGGGGGAGGGAGAGAGGGAGAGAGGGCATGTTTGTGTGTGTGCACACACGTTTCTGTATTCAAATACAAATTGATTGACAAACTGAAGTTGAAGTAGGATTTTGAACACCCCACCCCACTCCCTCCCACTAATGAATCGTAATTCCACCATTTATTTAGTCAATTGTTTCAAAACAAAACAATATGAATAAATATATTTTTATCCAGAGAGGTGAGAGATAATGAGTTAATGTGATTTCTAATTTCATAATTGAATGTCACTGAACTGACAATTTCTTCTGATACAGCTCTATACTATGAATATTTCATCAATTTTATCCAGCATCTGCATCTTCTCTACATAATGCATCAATCAATTATTAATGTTAATGTATTGTTTCCTATTTTATGAAGATTTCAATTTAAGGTTATTTAAAAAAAATTATTTGTTCCTTTAATTTGATCTTTTTTTTCATCTGACATGAAAAAAAAATACAACTGTTTGCTCTTTTAACTTATGTAATGTGACATGAATCTTGGATTCCAACCGTGAATTGTGATTTTGTAGTTTGGCGTCTCCATGGAGATGGGATAAACAGCATCAAGTAAAGTTCATGTATTGAAATTGAGGTGCTAAGTCTTCATTTGATGCTTTTTTTGGATTTTGTTATTGGTGACGTGTGTGTACGTGTGTCTGTGTGTGTCTATGTGTGTACTGTGGAGGCAATTAGAGTTTCTTCAAGGTCCTAAAAGCTCATAGAACCAGAGTGCATCCAAGAACCTGTGATGATACATGTACATGTATATGAATCATGTCCTAGACAGGACGCTAGTGAATCGCACTTCACAGATTTTTACTCCCTAGCTCGTCATGGGTACCCATTTCTATTTGGGGCCAGTGGAAAAATGAATGACCGCTTTCCCATGGAACACAGCGTTCTTAATAATCTTAACCATGAGACCACCGA